>PVJX010009368.1:0-61618 GCA_004027295.1 Dolichotis patagonum | reverse complement strand
TTCATTTCTGTTAGTATTTGCTTTATATAGCTGGGTGCTCTGGAATTTGGTGCATATATATTTAAGATTGTTATCTCTTCCTCTTGAAGTTTTCCCCTAACTAGTATGTAGTGACCTTCTTTATCTCTTTGGATCATTCTTGGTTTGAAATTCACATTGTCTGCAAACAGGATTGCTACTCCTGCTTTTTTTTGGTTTCATGTTGCATGAAGTATTGTTTTCCATCCCTTGACTTCCAATCTATGAGTGTCCTTTTGGGTTAGATGGGTTTCTTATAGACAGCATATGGTTGGATGTTGTTTCTTGATCCATTCTGCCAGTCTGTTTCTTTTGATTGACGAGTTGAGGCCATTTACATTAATGGTTGTAACTGTTATATATTGGTTTATTGTTGACATGTTATCTTTCTGCTGTTGTGTCTTTAGCTTTCCATTCTGTTTAATTGTCTGCCTTGGTTGGTAGTTTTCTCCTGTGTGTATTTGGAATGTCTTTCAGTATTCTTTGTAGGGTTGGTTTGGTGTTCATGAAGTTCTGCAGCTGTTCTTTGTCATGGAAGTATCTTATTTCTCCATCCATTGTGAAGGACAGTTTTGCAGGGTATGTCAGTCTGGGTTGGAAGTGGTTTTCCTTTAGGATCTGAAATACTTCACTCCATGCTCTTCTTGATTTCATTGTTTGTGTTGAGAAGTCTGCCGAGATTCTGATAATTTTTCCTTTGTAGGTGATCTCTCTTTTCTAACAGTTTTTAGCATTCTATTCTTATGTTGGATTTCTGGGATGGTGATTATTATGTGTCTGGGTGTAGTTTTATTTTGGTTATGGCTGTTTGGAGTTCTATATGCTTCACTTATCCAGATATCTGTTTCTCTTCTCATGTTTGGGAAATTTTCAGCTATTACTTCTGTAAATATCCTCTTGATATCATTTGGGCTGTCCCCTTCTTTTTCATTTATCCCTATTAATCTTATGTTATTTTTCTTTGCATCATCTTGCAGGTGTTGAATTGTTATTTCCTGATTCTTTGTTATTTTTAAAAGATCTTGCCTTTCCTGCTCACTGGCTGCATTCTTATCTTTGAGGTCTGAAATTCTATCTTCACTTTCATTGAGGTGGTTTTTACAGCTTTCAATAGAATTTTTTATTTCCTGTATATCTCTTTGAATCTGCTTTATGCATTCTGTTTGTTTCTTATATTGTTCTTTGAGGGATTCTATCTGTTTGCTTTGTTCCTCTAATTGTTTAGCTGTGTTTTCACTAGATGCGTTCACTATTTCTTTCACTATTTTTATCAATTCTTCTTTTACCTGGGCAAGTATTTCTGATTTGAATTTGTCCATAGCTTTCCCTAGTTGCATATTTATTTCATTTGATATCATTTGAGACATTTCATGTGTATGGCTTCTTTTTTCTTCTATGTACATGGCTTCTAAGCTTTCTTGGGGAGGCCTAGAGCTTTGAGCCTGCCTTTTGGTCTTTCCTTTTGTCATTTTTCTATATTTCCTTGCTTTGAGTGGTATTCCAATGCTTTCTCTGCATGTGTGGCAAATTACCTCTTGCACCCTCAGTTCCTGGAGGGGTAGTGGCTCCCCCACAGGCTCTTGGCTTCCTCACAGGGTCCTAACTCCACTCTGTGGGCTCCTGGCTCCCTAAGTTGTAAGGCGGAGGCTGGGCATGGTCAACCTGGAGCCTGTGGAATCTCAGGCAGGCCAGCCCACCGTACTTTGTCCTAGGCAGGTCTCCAGGAAGTTCTATGTAGGTGAAGGGTGGGCCTACAGGTCTCAAAGAGTCAGGCCAAAATGCTGGTTTCTGCAAAGCTCCCGGTCCCAAACAGACCTGGCCGAGATGCCAGTCTCCACAAAGTTCCCAATCCAAACAGCCCAGGCCACTCTGCGGGTCCGGGAGGTTCCCAGTCCCAGAGAGTCAGGCCGAGATGCTGGTCTCTGGGAGATTTCCTATGGGTGAAGGGCGGGGCCACAAGCCCCAAACAGACCTGGCCAAGATGCCGGTCTCCGGGAAGTTCCCTGCGGATGAAGAGTGGGCCTACCAGTCCCAAATAGTCAGGCCGAGATGCTGGTCTCCGCAAAGTTTCCAATCCAAACAGCCCAGGCCACTCTGCGGGTCCAGGAGGTTCCCAGTCCCAAAGAGTCAAGCCGTGATGCTGGTCTCTGGGATGATAAAATGAATTTTTTAAGTGAGACTTTATGTCAAATTGTCATCCTATAGATTCACAGAGCTGAATTACTATTATCTCAGGACTGGAGCTTCACTGGAAGGTTTTGGCTTATTTGTTAAATGCTATGTGGCTTAACCACTTTTCCATTTAACAAATAGGACTAAATTACCTAGCTGTGATCACTCAGAATCTTAGTTTGATAATCCATCCTGGTTTTGCAAAAAAGACTAGTGCTCCTCAGGTAAATGTAAATGTGGAGTTCAGGACATCTAGGCTCTCTTTTTAAAGAACAAAACAATCCTCAAACAGCAGCTCATCCTCCCCTCAGTGCTGAGTTTTACTGTGGACTATTCCCAGTCACATGTCCCCCGTACCCTCCTTCTGTCCTCTTAGTCCTAGCAGTGTGACTACAGCAGCCACGGGATAAATTCATTCAAGCCTAAGGACTCAGGTGGCTTTTTAGCTCCTTTCTTTGGGCAAACACATGCACCAGGTGGTCCCTGGGCTCCCCAGGTGCTAAACTCTCTCTTCTGTTTTCGCTGAGTGTCCGGAGAGGGGTCTTGGCACCCTTTGTCTTGCCTTGCTCTTTTGTATTGTTCTTCTGTTGGAAACATCTGCGACTGTGTCTAGCTTCTGTTAGTTCTGAGACAGGTTACTGCACAAGCAGAGCTGCTCTAGAATCATCTATGTGGCTGATGTTAGGCCATCAGAGGAGAGAAAATGTGTAGAAATGCTTGAATTTCTTCATAAATCCATGCTGCTAGATTAGACACCACGTCATCAAAAGGTACAGAATTATTTTTTTAGTGTAAGCTTCTCTTTAAGTATTTATTACTTACATCTTCAAATCACACTATTATATCATAAATACTGTGATTACTATTGCTGATCCTTCAGCAAATAGTCCAGTTACCATGTTAACACAGCCTCTCTGATGCCATTTGCCCATGCTGCTTCTCCCTGGAACTATCAAAGCCGTATCACCGGAACTGTGTGTGTCACAGCTCTGTATGTCAGTTTGCAACTCGAAAAGCACATGATGGTCTCAGGGCAAAGAACTTTGAGACGTGGCAGATCTAGCCTAGCCTTTTAGTGGTATGATTATCTCATTCTTCCAATGGTTTCTTTCTACCACCATGCACAGGAAACCAATGATTTTGCATCTTTCCTTTTCTGTGTTCCTCCACTTACTTCCCTCTCATCCTTTGTAGCACTGCTAGCATATATCTATTTTAGATGTACTTATTTTGCTTCCTTTCAAGAAACAACTGTCTTGCTAAAAAATAATCAAGAAAAATATCATTCCGGGTCCTCCAAAAATGTATGTGCACTTCAGGAAAAGAAACACTTGCATAAATGTTTTAGTACTAAATTTATTAAGACATCATAAGATTAATGCAAGTTACCTTTGGTCTCTACAATTGTAAGAGGTGCTCAAATTAGGGCCATTGCCTTCCAGACATTGGTTAGTACAGTGAACTGTTGTTTGGGTAACCTTGGTCACTGAGATTGCTGCATATGCACTTTCAATTTATTCTCTAAGGCGCTGGCAGTGTAGAGGAGTTCCTGCCACGTACAGCACCCTCTATTGTCTGCCATACGAGGGTAGCACCATCTGTTGAAAAATAAAACACACTATTTTTTTTTACCTGAAAGAAGTATGATTTTCCATTTATTTGGCAGACTCTGTATATGATATAATATACATTTATCTATCTATATAGATCTCTATATAGATAGAGATCTATATAGATAAATTTATCTATCTATGTAGATAAATACATATATATTTAATACTTCTCGAACTCTTTGGTCTTCTAGAACCATCTAATATTTATCTGATAAGATTTCACCCTGAATCTAAAGAACTTCCTTTTACATTTTTGTTTTGTAGTGAATATATTGATAAATCAAATAATGGAACACTCAAATTTCATTCACCTGAATGTTTTTATTTTTCTCCATTTCTGGTATCATATCTTGTTCCTGGTTATAGGGTCTAGGTGGACACATTCCTTTGCTTGCTTACTTCCATTGTGTCTGATAACAAGCTAGCTGTAATGTGCAGGGATAGTCCCTGTTGTTTCTCTAGCTTTTTCTTTTTCTCCCCTCCCCCCTTAGGGCAGTACTGGGGACTGAACACAAGGCCCTATCACTGAGCTACATCGTCAACACTTTCTTTTTTCAACTTGTTGAAACAGGCCTTGCTAAGTAGCTAAGTTGACTAGGCCGGGTTCAAACTCGCGATCATTTGGCCTCAGTCTCCCAGTATGCTGGAACTACAGGTGTGCACCACCAAGCCTGGGTTCTCCATCTTTCTGATGTTATATCTTTAGTTCTCAGCAGTATGAATAGGATTTAATGAGGTTGTTGTAGTTAGGCTTTGCAAGCAAAACAATCTGGTGATCCTCTTGTCTCAGCCTCCTGAGTGCTGAGATTACAGGCCTGCACCACACCCTGCATGTTGCATGTATTGTAAGCGCTAATGACAGTTGATTTTACTCATATTTCACTGTGTCTCTTAACATTGGAGAATTATATAATTTGAATTGTATGCAAGTTTACTTACAGAAACAAAGTGCACCAAACAAATCCAATCGTTTTGAAAATACCCAAAAAATGAAATAAATGGGCTTCTTTTTCTAAAGTTTAACAATTTATCATAAAGATTTGATGTAATTGATTATGTATAACTCACTCTATATTTAATAATTTGTAACCCATTGTGATATTTAAAGGTGGAAAAAATGATGTGTGTTGCCAGTACAAGGAAAAAATTAACTTATACAGACTACTAATAAATCAGGAAGTCGGTATTAAAAAAAAGAATACGCTATCTTTCTATTCCCTGTGCAAAAAATAAAAAATCTATTTAAATAGACACATCCACTACTGGTTAAATTGCTGGCTGGAAGGTTGCTGTGGAACAATGTCCTTACACTGAGCAGTAGCAACAACCTACAAATAGGTCAGAGATTACAAAAGAACACGCACTTGTACAATGGAAAACCGGCAGCTTGACCAAGCAAAAGTTGTTCCCATCACTTGTTACCAGAAAACCCTCCATCTCACATATGAAGAAATGCAGTAAAAATGTAAAGAAGTCTTATCAGGAATGTCTAACATGAATCTGATTGCAGAGTTAGATCCAACTTTCAGTTTACTGAAGATACAAGGATAAAAATGAACAAAATAAAAAGTGGAAATAAGTTAGTTCAGTGTTGGGAGCATCCCACAAGAAAACTAGCGTGGATTCTTCTAAAAGTCAGCATCACTAAGTGTGGGGGTAGGGCATTTCTGCTTAAAAGGAAATACTTGATATAATGATTAAATGTGCTTTCTATGGGTCTTAATGTAGATTCTGGATTTTAAAAATACAGTATTTATCAAAGACACTAGGAATATGGATTTTAGCTAGATATAAATATACATTATCCATTCTATAGGTATGAAAATTATCCTGTGGTTGCCATGAAATTCAAGGAGATAAACCAATTTGGTAATGAGATGTTTCATCTGCAGCATAATTTCAAATAGAAGGAGCTATTTTAAATTATTGTTTAAATTTGAATCTTTATAGTTACAAAGTGTAATGATGAGGTTTTCATTTTAAATATGATGAAATTCTATTTTAATTTTTCAAATTAAAAGTGTGTGTGAAGCATCTTTTCATGCCTTTTAAGGCTTTCTCTTTCTCCAGGTCATATTTGGCTGCCATTTTCATTTTTCCAATTTTATATTGGTATATAGTTCACATGCCACACCATCATTCTTTTATAGTATGTAATTCAGCAGATTTTATTCTCAAGATTATATGATTACCATTGATTCCAGCCTATTTCATCAGCCTTGAATGAAACCCCAAACCCATCAGCATCGTCTCCTACTCCATCTTCACCATTTTCCTCAGAGTCACTCATTTGCTTTATATCTCCATGGTGTTTCAGTTCTGTGAATATATATGTGTGTATATATATATATATATATATATATATATATATATATATATGCATGGTTTCTTTTAATATGGTTGAATAATGTACTATTACATACACATATCACATTTTGTCTATTCATTAGTTGTTGAAGATTCGTTTGTTCCACTGTTTGACTACTGTAAATATTGATACAATTATTTGTGTATAGATGCACTTTCACATCTCTTGGTTTATATACCTGGGAATGGAATGGCTGAGTGACTTGTAATTCTGTGTTTAAATTTTTGAGGAACTTTCCAACAATTTTGCCAAAGGAGTTGTCCAATTTTGCATTACTTTAACAATGCATTAGAGTTCGGATTTCTTGAAAGTTCACCGAAAGTAATTATTGTACACCTTTTTGTGATAACATACAGAGTATATATTCTTATGGTAATATCTGGTATCTCATTGCATTCTTTTATTTAAAAATTTAAAATGCAGAAGGAATTTGTTCTGTTTCGTAGAATAATGTATGAGCAATATTTCAGAAATGTAGGTAGAGTTTCTTTGTTTTGTACTAAATTATTTTTGGTCAGATATTTTAAAGCATTTTGATCTAAAACAACCCCAAAGCCACGGGTGCTGGGGAAGTGATTGGATTCTCGAGCACTACAGCTGACTCGTGGTGGGCAGTGGGGTGTGTTCAGCAGAAGCCATTCACTGTGTGCCTGGTCTGGGGAGATATACCTAGCTTCCAGGCTCCTCCTTTGCCTCTGCTTCGTGTGCATCAAGAAGGCACAGATTTTACTCCACCATACCTCTTTGCTATGGCTTCTCTTTGCAATCATCTGGCCATAGGCTGAAACCTGAACCAAAATGAATCTCTCCTACTTTTAAGTTGCTGGTGGGCCATCGGCTTGTCATACGTGCGTTCCATTTTGTTGAGATATTTCTAGTATGATTTTTGAGGGTTTATTTAATCATGAAAGACTGTTAAATTTTTTCGTATGCATTTTCTGCATTTATTGATATGATTGCATGATTTTTGTCCTACCTTGTTAGCATGCTATATTGTGTTTCTTGATATGCATATTTTGAACTATACTTTTCAGAGATAAATACTACTTTATCATAATGTATGATAGCTGTTAATGACCTGTTGAATTTATCTTGCTACTACTGTGCTGAGGATTTCCTGCTATATTTATCAGGGATACTGGTCTGTAGTTTCTTACCTTGTAGTGTCTATCTAACTCTGATATAAGAGTAATATTAGCTGTCCTTCATAGAATTAGCTATCTAAAGTTCTGGAGGGCTGTCAAGATAAATATGAATTCATTTTTAAATATTTTGTGAAATTCATTCTTGAGCTTATCTTGTCTTAGATCTTCTTTATTGTGAAATACTACTTATTGAATCAACCACTCTTGGTTTTTGGTTGATTTGGTTTTTCTACTTCGTATTTTCATCTTCATAGTTATGTTTTAGGGATTTACCCATTTTGTCTAAATTACCCAGCTTATGATCCTACAGTTGTTTATTGTATTCTACAATGCTTGTCATTTCTGTGGTTTTGTTTACAATATTTCTTGTTATTATTTTAGCTGTCATTTTTTTTCTTAAATTAGTCAGTGTTGTTGATTTGTTGAAAACATTGACTCAATTTGATTGACTTTTTCTTTAGTGTCTATATTTTTCATTTCTTCTCTGATACCGTTTGTATTGTTGTTTGTTTCTTCTGCTATCTTTGGTCTAAGTTTCTTCTTTACTTATTTTTAAGAAACCAGAAAAAGTTATCATTCTATCAATTTCTGTTGTTTCTTCTTTCTCATTGTGAGTATCCTCAACAGTTTCTGAATTTCTATTAGAATTTGAGTTTTAAATTTAAATGCCTATGTCTGTGTTGGTTTTTTTTTTCTGTTTCCTCAATATTTCTATAGAGACCTATGAATAGGATCCACAGGATTGCAAAGGGAAGGAATGCTATCATGTGACTTGGGAATGATTTCATGTTTTACTTTAATGTTGAACATAGAGATTCTAAATTAAACTGAGAGCTGAGTTATCAAGCATGGCCTTGCTGGAAATGGTTTGTCTCTGTCTGTCCTCCATGTGGTATCACACATGCCAGTAGAAAGTTCTGGGATTATTCTCATGGGGAGGAGTATTGTAACGTGAAAAACAGAAATGCATAAGATCTGTTAAGATCGATGCTTAAAAACAAACAAACAAACAAACAAACAACCACAGTGCTCTTTCCAGGATATTCTTTGGTCAAAAACAAAATCACAAGACCAAATTAAATTAAACAGACAAATAGGCTTTACATTTTAATGAAAGCAGAAGTTAAGGGCATGGAAAAAAACGAAAATGAAAAAGACAACTATTTCTGCAATCTGTCCTTTGTATAACAGGTTTGCAAACTTCTAAAATTCATGTAGTATTTCTATTCTTTATATTATACTAATTACCTATGTGGCCTCCATTTCAAGCCCACCTTTTATAATGCCATATATGCAAAACCACACACAGTCACACATATTTACATATGCCCTGCAGAGTGAACTCTTAAAGTACATTTTTTGTATTTTAATGTCAGTTGGTCTTAGGAGTGGTTCTGCCACGGAAGGAGAGTGGAAGGCAGAAAGATAAACAGGAACTGTTTACATTTTCTTCTAGCTATGAGAACTTTTCCTCCAACAGGAAGAACGGACAATTACAGGCTCTGAATTCCACCTTTGTTAGGCAGTCCAGTTCTGTGGGTAGTGGCCCTGAACTAGGCTACTGGAGCTGGGACAAAACTGATCAAACTGGAAATCTGTCAGAGCTGAGGAGACCCAATGTGCCTGTGCAGAACGCGGGATCCAGGGTGACTCCGAAGCTCCTGAGCACAGCAGACGGAACCGTAAGAGACGTGCTGTTTTCCGGTCTTTACATCTGGCACAAAGCTAAGTGAGTCTTTGATAAGATAGTGTTTATCTTGAGCAAGGCCAAGTGAGTTTTTGATAGAACAATTATCCCAATGCCTTATTTGCATGAGTGACAAGCCATGGTAGGACTTCCAGATAGAGAGACCCCCTTTCCCTCATTCTTGAGGCCACTCTGAGCCTGTCCTTTCACTGGTCAGCTCTCACTCTGCAGAGCATGCTTCATTTTCGCCTTTAATAAATGCACATCTCGCTTACCTTTTCTCTGTGTGTTGTCCAGCTCTTTGTTCGGACACCAAGCATGTGGAAAGACCCTCCCACCCCCACCACAAGCTACTGTCTGGTAACAACATCTCCAGTAAGCAGTGTCCCTGCTGGTGGACTGTGGTTTCAGCCACGCCCTGCTTATCTCCAAATTAAAAACACATGACAGGTGTGAGATGTTTCTTCCTCAGCCTCCTAGGTTGTGACAACAGTGCCTTCTCTTCCTTTTTGTACTTTTAGAAAGTTTTTAAGCACTTTATACAATTATTAACACTTTAGTTCAGATCCCTTTAGCATTTTCTGTTTTCCAACATTACTTAATGAATTCCAGGCACTATTCAAATTAGCTTCGATAGTTTCTATTCTGTGGCAGGACCCCAGCAGACACAGTCACTCTTTATTGTTTCCTAGAGTTTTGTTTTCATGTTCCTTTCATTTGTATTTTAGTAATTCATATAAGATTGTCAGGAAAGCCATGATCCAAGTGAACTTGTTTAAATTATAAACAATATTAATGGCTATCTTTTCTTAACTTGTAGTGTTTTTACGTACTGTACAATCAACTTTATTTGGGAAAAAATACATTTCCCTGTGGCTGGTTGTTTTTATCATTTAAAAGGTTTGCATTTTACTATATCAAAGCTGTCAAGTTTTCCTTTCATAGTTTTAAATACTAGGGTCCAGGTCACTCTAGATTGCATGAAACTATTGCTGCAATGAATGACAGAAATACACAACGAGTCATTTTGAGTGTGTTTACATTCATGCTCCTTCCATCTTTAAGTGTGCAATCTAAAAATTTTTTTGAAAAAGATAAACAAAAGTGATACAGGATTTCTAAACAAGATAATAGCGTAACAACGGTTAATGTGTTGCATGTTGTTATCTTAAAAGTAGTAGCGCAGATTACAAAATAAAGACATGGGAAATTTATCAAATGATGTAAGAACAAACCATTCTTTTTGATGAACTAAAAGAGAATAGTAGCATAGTTATTCTAAAATAGCTCTATGTACGTCCATGTATATTCTTTTCCCTTCTGCTTCTTCCATTCCAGTTATTTCTTTTTGAACAGTTTCTTCCTCTTTCATTTTCACAATATCTATTATACATTTTGTATCTTATTTATTTTTAAATTTTAATTAAGGAGACATACATTCTTTATACATGTGCATCTGATTTATTTCACTTATATGGTCTCAAGTTGCATCCATTTACCTATAAAGGTGTTGAGGTTACCCTTCTTTATAGCTGAGCAGTACTCCATTGTACAACATCATTTTTATCCATTCCTTGGTTGATGGGCATTTGGCTTGCTTTTAGCACTTAAGCTCTACAAATTGTACTACTATAAACATAGGTGCACATATATCACTGTGGTATGGTATTTTTAGTACTCTTAAGAAAATACTCAGAAGGGAAATAGCTGTGTTGAATGGAACCTCCAATCCTCGCTTTATGAGGAATCTCTATACTGATTTGCACAATGGTTGTACCAGTCTACACTCCCACCAACAGTGCAAAAGGTTTCCTTTTCCCCACAGTTCATCTAGCGTATTTTATTAGTTGACTTCTTGATGATGACCATTCTTTCTGGAATGAGATGGTATCTCAGTGTGGTTTAAATTTGCATTTCTCAAATGACTAGTGATGTTGAATTTTTTTTATATATTTATGTACCATTTGTATTTTTTCATCTGAGAAGTATGTATTCATCTCAGATGCCCATTTTTGGATTGGGTCTTTGAATTTGGGGGCCTGATTTTTCCAATTATTTATATGTGCTAGATAAATGTCCTTTGACTGAGGGAAAGTTGGCTAAAATTGTTTCCACTCTGTAGGTGGTCTTTTTACTCTGTTGATGGTTTCTTTTGATGTGCAGAAACTTTTTATTAGGATGAGATCCCAGCTGTTGAATCTTTCAAGTATTTCCTGTGCCATTTATGTTTTGTTCATAAATTCCCTGCCTACCACTGTATCTTCAAGATTTTTACCTACTTTGTCTTCTAGTACATTAAAAGTTTCAGTTTTAATATTTATATCTCTGTACCATTTTGACTGTAGTTTAATGTATGGTGATAGACATAAGTCTAATATTTGTCTTTGGCATGTGGAAAACCAGATTTTCCAGCACCATTTATTGAGGAGGCTCTCCTTCTTCCAGTGAACATGTTTGGTGCCTTTGTCAAAGATAAGGTGTCTGAGTGTGTTTGCTCTTGTTTCTGCACCTTCTAGCCTGTTTTACTGGCCCTTGGGTATGTTTGTCTGCCAGTACAATGCTCATTTTTCTCACAGTAGCTTTGTGGTATAATTTCAAGTCAGGGGTTTAATGCCTCCAGCCTTGACTTTATTGCCCCGGATTACTTTGTTATTCCAGGTCTCTTGTTTTCAAGTGAATTTAAGGAATGTTTTCTCTATATCTGTGAGGTATGCTACTGGTATTTTGATAGGGATTGCATTAAATCGGTTTTAAGAGTATCGCCATTTTCACAATAATGGTTCTTCCCAACTCATTCCTACAGGCGAGTATTGCACTGATACCAAAACCAGAAAAAGACCCAACCAAAAAAGAAAACTAGAGGCCAATATTCCTAATGAACACAGATGCAAAAATTCTCAATAAAATAGTAGCCAACAGAAGCAGCAAAGAAGAGTATACACCATGACCAAGTAGGATTCATCCCAAGAATGCAAGGATGGTTCAACATATACAAATCGATAAATGCAATATACCATATCAATACAACCAAAGACAAAAATCACACAATCAAAACAATAGATGCAGAAAAATCTTTTGATAAAGCCCAACACTTATTCATGATAAAAAGTCCTACAGAATATCAGACTAGATGGTCTTTATCTCAATCTGATAAAAGTGATTCATGACAAACCAATAGCCAACATCATACAAAATGAACAAAAACTGAAAACATAAACTCTAAAATCCAGAGCATGAGTAGGATGTGCACTGTCACCACTCCTATTCAATATAGTTCTGGAAACATTAGCCAGAGCAATTAGACAAGATTGAGATATAAGAGTAATAAGGATGTAAAGGAAGAAGTTAAATTATCATGATTCTTTACATAGAAGATACTAAAAACTATGCCAAAAGATTATTAGATTTAATAAACAAGTTCAGCAGTATAGCTGAATACAAAGTCAACAATCAAAAATCAGTAGCATTACAAACAAACAAAAAAATGCAATACTTAAGAGTAAATCTAACAAAGGAAGTAAAAGATTTATATATTGAAAATTACAGTGTTCAAAATATCAAAAAATATTATAAAAATCATGCAATTTTATGAAAGTTATGTAGTTGTCTTAGCATTGTTTACCTCACCTGAACACTGAGGGTGATGTAAAATAATGTTGTACATTGTTTTCTTAGGACTATTTTGAGGGTTAAGTGACTTATATGGTTATAACAGTGATTTATATGGTTATATTATAACAGGCACCATGATTGTACTACTCAAGAATTGTAGCAGTTATGTCCTTTGCTATCACTACAAGTGCTACTACAACTTTTATTATGATGCTTATTATCACTGCTACTACTGCTGCTGCTGTTGTTGTTACTATAAATTCTTTCACCTTTACCAAATGTATTCTTTTATATTTTATATAATTCCTTAATTTTTGAGGATGTGGTAAGTTGAATTATGACTCCAAAAGATATTAGATCTTAATCTCTAGAACTTGGAAAAAAGGTACTTCACATGTCCCTTTAGAAATTTTAAGTTGCAAAGATTATTCTGCATTATTCAGTGGATCTTAAAGATAGTCAAAAGGATCCTTTTAAAAGAAGATGTATTTGACACTGAAGAGAATGCTGTGCAACTAGGGAAACATAAATTGGAGTAAGATGCCTATAGACTAAGAATTCCTGCAGCCATCAGAATTTGGAAAAGATTAGGAATGCATTCTGCTTTAGCAGAAGGAGGTGTCTCCACCTATACAGTGACTTTAACCTACTGAAAAATTTTGGGTTTTTGGCTTTTAGAAATATAAGAAAAATCTGTTATTTTAAGTCACTTATTTTGGAATAATTTGTTTTTCCAGCCATAAATAAGTAATATTCATTTAAGGAAATGAAGTGCACTGTTTTGAAGAATGAATTTATAGTTTCTCAGATCTTTAATAATTCTGATTACATTGTAGAATGCAGTGATTTCAAATGTTTCATCAATAGAAATACTTCCTATCTTAAATTTCCCATAAAAATTCAATATAAGCGAAATTAAATAAGAATATTTTATCATAAATTTTATAAATTTTACCTTAATTGGCAAACTATGATCATATATATTAAGACCATGCAATACAATGTTTCTACACATAAAATATAGAATGATAAATCAAGTTGATTAATATATTTTTCACCTTGTCATTTTTCATGGCAAGGCATTTAAAATGAATTTTCTTGGCTATTTTGAAACATACAATGCAACTGAATATAGACATGCATCTGTGCAATAAGTGTCAGAAACTTTTATGTCTCGTTCATCTGAAACTTTGTACCCGTTGGTCAACATCTCACCCTTCCTCGAGTCACTGTTAGCCTTTAGTGATCAACTTTCAAACTACTGCTTTAAGCTTTCCTTACTTAGATTCCTCATATAAGTAAGCACACATTTCCTTTTGACTCAAAACCCACCCACAGCATCCTGCTTCATATACCCCATAATGACCTAAGCTATACCAGGCACATGGGTCTCTAAAGAATATAGGTAAGCAAAAGTCATTATGATGTTATCCAATCTCATGTACTTGGTATTCTCTAGGGTTTGATTTCAGAAACCCTGAAATCCAAACCCTGGTTGGATATAAAAAATCTCTTGCTTAATTCTCTTTTGTAAAATTATGTACTATTTGCACATAAACTACGCACATAATTCTTTTGTGTAATTTAGACAACTTTTAGATTACTGACAACACTTGATACAATCGTAATACTGTGTAAATAGTTGTTATTCCATATTGTTTAGGGAAAGTGTCAAGAAAAATGTGTACACATTCAGTATGGAAGCAATTTTTTGTTTTTGTTTTTGGCTATTTTCTATATATAACTGGGTGAGTTCCAAGTGAAGGAACCTGACATACATAGCACCAAGTGTTCAGTCCTTAAGTATAACTAAGACCTTAAGTATAACTAAGAAAACACAGCTTAGTGATATTCAATTAAAATGAGAGGTTGATGTTCAATGTTTATTCTAACCAAGAATAATCCAATAAACAAAAGATTCTAATGCTGCATAAAAATCCTGAAATTGAGTAAACATAGCTCTACAAGCAGGTATACAAGAAAGAGGACCAGAACAACTGCTCGTCTTTGAAGAATTTTGTGTGCAGAGATCACTGAGTACTGGAAAGGGAAGGCATATCCCACTGGCAATCCACGCAAACATGTTCACTAGCTTTCTCGCTGTAATTCAGTTCCAATTAAAATATTTCCATTTAATTGAAAATATACATAATAGAATCATTTATTAAAAGATTTGGGTAAATACTGCTGTGTCATTTTCTGCATAAACTAGTACAAGCTCAGAGGTCAGACTGGACTCAATTTGTTACAGCAATAAACCCATATTGCCAACCCCATTCTGACATTTCCACAACCTTGGTGTCACCCTCTATGCAGCTAATAATATATGCTGCTAATAACCCAAAGACTGATGTCATGCATGAATACTCTGGAGAGCAATATTTAGTCTCATTTTCAACTGTTATAGAACAAGAAAACAGTTTTAAAAGCTATTTTTGCCTTATCCTGATGTAAATTTTATAGTATTATATCATGTGACTATTTCACAGCATGATCAGCCATCCATATATAGCCAATGATTTACTACATAAAAAATGAAAAAGTGAAGTGATTACCCATTATTTTAAAAAGGCCTAGATTAAGACCTCCAATGTAGTGCCTAGTGAGTTATCACTTAGTACCGTGGCAGTTTCTTCACTGACTAAATCATATGCAGGGATTAAAGATGTTACTTGAAAACATGCCTATTACTGCTCTCATCTGCTTTGACACATCTTTTATTAACACTTCTTGAAGCATGAAAAGGGTCTACTTTGAAGTGACTAGTTTTAAAAGTTTCAGTGTTCTAAATTAAAACATTATTTTGTAGTCTTTTATGTCTCAATAAATTTCTCAGTGTGAAAACTCTAAGATCAAGTTATTCTTCCTCTTACACAAAGAAGAACTTAAAGAAGTTTCCAAATATAATCTCAAACAGAATACAGTATAGACATAGAATATATCTGACAATTTTCTATTAATAAAAGTTTTGATTTAACAATGAGTACACAATGTTAACAGTATATAATGTTAACAGTAGAAGCTTATTTAAGTATATTTCTCCCTTAAGATATATATTACTGCAAATAGCATATCTAAAACTAAAATACAAAAGTATGCTTATATTGTTGCAAATAGGAGCATATTGGTCCTTTTCTCTTTTGGCAAACAGCATAGGTATTGTTTATTAAGCCACAAAAAACATCAGGTTACTCATAATTTGTTGCCACAGTATTCTCTTTTATTGTGATGCAACTAATGATCAAAAAAATTCACAATTTTACATGCACCACTTTCTAGATCTTGACAAATAGATAGTCATAGCTGAACCCATGCCCTGTGAAGGCCCACAGCAGGTCTTCTGTTTGGAGTACCCCCTCACAGGATGTTCAGCTGGATCCAGCCCCTACTCCCTCCTCCACTCTCAAACAACAGGGTTCTGGTGAAGATAGATCTTTTTACCCGAGTCAGGTTTCTATATAATTGGAATCATTTACATTGCTTTCTTAACTCAACATACTGCTTTTGGTGGTTATTGTGGGATTTTCATTATTACTGCTAAAGTATGCTCTTCTGTATATTACAATGCCACAACTCTTTGTCATTTTACTCATTAAATCTGTGTTAATTTCCCTGATGGTTGGTACAATAGAAGCTACTTTGGTATAAGAAAGAACCTTAGAATTATGGCTGCCAGGAGGAGGGTCTTTTGTTCCCAGCTACAAACCACACTAAAATTTTAAAAATGGTGGTTATGAATAAAGTGGGAACTAAACCAGAGAAAAGCAGGGCCCAATGATGTCAAATTGAAGAAGAGGGTCACTAGGAAATAGATCAAGCTAAGCACTTCCAGCTGTAGGGTAACCTCAGGGTTATCACTGAGAGGAAAGGCTTAGGGAGAATGCAGGGCTAGTCCAGGGAAAGTGCTGTTGCAGTCCATGCTGACCAAGGTCTTCACTCTTCTTCAGCAGTGTGAGAGTGGTCTCAAATGTCTGCATGGCGCTGTGGGTGATGCTTTTACAATTGGAACAATTTGATGTAAATTTCTTTTGTTTTGTTTGATTATGTCAAATCCAATGGTAGGAGCAGCTATTTCAAAGATAGCGAGATATATTATGGTAGCAATTTTGGATTTAATATAGGCTTGTTTTGAAGTAAAAATAAAAAGTCAAATGAAAAACACATAGAACTTACATATAAACTATGTAGTTTCTTACATGTTTGTATCATTAAAAATAGTATTTTGAACCCAGTATCACATAATCCAGACTCGGTTTATTATTATTAATTTAATGAGTGTTTCTATTTATGCTATTGAACCAGAATTATTATTCTTTTTTGTTGAATTCACAGCAGTCTTTTTATTAAAATATAGTCCTCATTTCAGAAATGTTTTGTTTAGTTTTATTTGCTTACCTAATCAAGAAATGTATTAAAAGATGATTTTGGAAAATGATACATGTGGAAAGACAAAGAATGAGGAATATCTAGAAAATCTAAATAAAAGGGAGGGACTGGGGTAGGACTGGAAATCCATAAAGTTCACCAGAAGGATTCATAAATTTTCTAATATTCAATCATTACCTTTTTTTTAGCTTAAAGTCTTATTAGTACTTGTTTGCAGTACATAATGTTAATATTCATTGTACGGAGTTAGTACATGTACATAACACATCTTAATCCCTAAATTTTGGAGACATCCACATATTGATTTTGACTCTTCTATTAAAAGCAAACCATCATCAATTACTGGGTCATATAATTTGACCCACCATAAGTGATCAGCCATCCTAGAAATAGTTACCCCTAAGGTCAGCTTCCCATGTGGTGTGCATTATGCATTAAAGAACACAACCACTGGGCATCATCATGCTGTTGATGGTGTAGATTCATTTAAGAGGAGTCTTATGGTTTGTGTCTAGATGTCCCCCCAAAGTTTCACATAGTTGTAGTTGGGACTTTTCAGAAGTGGATGGATCTAGAATGTGTGGTGCCTAGATAAAGGATGTGATGACTAAATTAGTCCACTGATTGATTTCTTGTGGTTCTGGCTAGGATTAAGGGTATGAGTGCTACATTTTCCCCTAGGGCAGGTAACCTGCATACAGTATAAGGGACAGAAAGAAGGCTAATGTGCCCTCTCCTGCCTGCTTGCCATGGACCACTCTCCTCTGTGATGCTACCTTGTCTTGGAGCCAGCCAACTAAGGATTGAAACCTCTACAGCCTGACCCTAATGAACTTTCCTTCCTTTAACTTTGGGAGTCAGGTATTTTGTCTCAGTAGTGAGAAAAAGCAACAAAGCAAAGGAAAAAGAATAAGGGAAAGGGGATGAAAATGGAAAATATGACATATTACGTACATTAACTTTCCACAAAAAATTAAACATAATATACTACATGCATTGCACTAATCAATTAGAATCAGAAACAAATGAAATAAAATAAGAAAGCTCCTACACAAATGAGAAACTAAAGACAGTAAGATCTTAAAAAAAAATTACCTTTGAATTTCACATTTTAGACCAGGTATGTTATTTAAAATAGTTTGTTCTAGTATTGAACAACATTTATTAAGTACTATTTACACAGGATTTGGACATTGAAATTATGTATTGAATAAGGGGACTGCTAAAGAGAGAAATATGTTAAGAGTCATGACAACAAATCAAAAACTGACCACAAAGGGGAAAAACCAAGATTAATTTTACATGGTAGCAATTAGTATATTGAGAAAGGTTGAGGGCAAAGTCGGCAGTCATAATGCTGGAACAAAACTAAGAAGTCTATCAAAATAGAGGATCTGGTGAATGTAAGTAGAAAAAACACAAATAAATAAACAGTTCTAACACAAAGGCAACTATCAAAAGACTACTGAAACTTGCATTGTGAGTATCATCAACCTTTGCTTCTATAATTTATGGGAAATACAACTGTAAGTAAAGCTGCTGAGAACCCACCTGTGGAAACCAGTGTGATCCACAGTGGTCCCAGACTGAGTAGAACTGTGTAGGGGAAACTGTGTCTTGGAGGCCAATGAAAACCTGACGCAAGCCCAGCATTTCCTAAGGGAACGTGGACAGGCTACAGATGATGTTCAGTGAGTCTTTTCTCTCTGCAGCTTTTCTAACATGTAGCTCACGTCCAAATAGTGAAACACATGCTCTCAGCTTCTGTCATGAGTAGGTGCAGGATCGCTACATTATCACTGTTTTCACTCAGATTCACTGGGGTGCTAGCATATTACCTCTGCTGATCTCTAGACTGGTTCTCCTCTTGTTTCAGCTAAAGTAAGTACTTATGTCTCCCAAGATCTTGAAACAGAGAAGTTAGAATAGAAAGAGAACTGAGAAATGGATTACAAAATTAGAAATACCTGCCTAGGTACACTTCTTTCACCTTTGTTCCAAAGTAGAACAGATGTACAGGATGAATGTTTTGGTATGGATGAGGTTGGTGATAGACATTTCTCGGTAACTGCCCTTGTAAAACGGTGTGACTAGCTCACTGAAACCATGAAGAAAGAAGAGGGAGTGACCTTAGTTTATATATATTTCTGAATTAGCAAAATGTGCACCCTTGAAATGCCAACTGGATATAAGCCCCTTATATTTCTTTTGCCCCTCCCACGATCATCATCCTTGCTGCTTCTTTTTCCTTCAGTAGGAATCTGCCCAACACTGATTGAGTTCCCTCAAGATGCAAGAGAACGCACAAAGCCTGATGCCTGTTTGTCTTATTTATGAGTAAGCCTGACTTCATAAGTGATGTCTTAGTGTGCAATGACTCAATAGTCTTGCTCAGTGCACTATCACTAAAATAAGGGAAGGAGGTGGAGGAGGAGGACTGGAAGAAGAGAGGGATTGATCTTCTTCTACACAAAAAGTATATGATTCCTAAACATCTTTAACCTTCTTGCCATAGTAATTTTTTCAAAGGTAAAATAAATTATTTTGTGATAAATTATTCTACAGAAATGCATTTTTAAAACACAATTTATTCCCTTTAGTACTGTGATAAATATTCAAACAGTAGGATTTTTGTTGCTATTTACAACATAAACATGCAATGTGAATCCAACACTCACATTAAGGAAGGTGAGAGAATTCCTGGCTCACAGATATAGAGGTCTCCACCTATGGCAGGCAAGCTTCAAGGAAAACCAATAGGGTGCCACAGAAGAAAGCTGTCGGTATCATGGTGGCCAGGAAGCACAGAACGCAAGGACACGCTAGGGAGAGACAGAGATGCCCCGCCTCTTCTGGCCCATGTGACTTGCCTCCTCTGAACAGGCCTCGCCTCCCATGATTACTCCCTTGTCTAACTCATCAACAGAGGGATGCATTACTGAGCCCCAGGGCATCCACAGTGGGATCCTTTCCATACACAGGAAAGCTGGGCTGTGAGGGACTCTAGATCTGAATCGTATTTATGACGGTTATGGAGTGAGGCTGTTTCTCACATGTTTCAAATGAAAACTTTCTAATAACCACTAACTTTACCAAAGGCGTAAGTTATCTTGGAATGCAGCAAAATATTTCGATGGAGTCCTCACTGTTCAAGATATTGTGGAAAGAATCTCTTATACGAATTCCTTCGAGATACCAGGGTACATTCTTTGAACGTCTGAGATTGATGGAAAAATCGTGACAAAGTTGAATTTCACTTTGGGAAGTACTCGTTAACTACTGAAATCCAGCTTTATTGAATAAAATGGCTAAGAATTCAAGTAACATGACTTTGACTCCAAGGAAGAATTCTTTAACAGAGTAAGAATAAAAGTCTCTTTAAGTTGACTCAAAGATATTCTAAAAGAACATCCTTATGGGCTGG
The DNA here is from genome assembly GCA_004027295.1 of Dolichotis patagonum. Taxonomy (NCBI): domain Eukaryota; kingdom Metazoa; phylum Chordata; class Mammalia; order Rodentia; family Caviidae; genus Dolichotis; species Dolichotis patagonum. Next base: position 41,193 of record PVJX010009368.1, on the reverse strand, counting down.
GGATTTAGCTCAGCGGCATAAGCGCCTGCCTTGCAAGCAGGCAGTCGTGAGTTTGATCCCTGGTACCAATTAAAAAAAAAAAAAAAAGAGCATCCTTACACCTTTAGAAAAAAATAATGGTAATATTGTTGCTTTGAGAGCAAGAGTGTTTGCTGCTGTGCATTTGGTAAAACAATAGTTTAAATTATTTTTTAAAAATACTCCTTTTAGCTACTGTTGATGTCCAGTTGACTTAATGTAAAGTACTGTGTTGCCTATGTTGTCCTGTTCTGATCTGCTCTGTACTGCCCCCTTTTGTTTTATTCTCTTTCAAATAAAAAAAAAACACCCCTTTTGTCAGTAACTGTTTATAAATGAATTTTTAATTAGGTATATGATGCAGGGAAAATGTGTTATTATTATACTATGTTTCTCATAGAGAAATTATTTTAAATTCAGCATTAAAATAATGAAAGAAGAAAATCTTTTTTTTTTCTCATCATCTTTGACCAAATTTTTGATGTGGTAAAGCACAGTGTAACTAGCATTTAACATATAATGATTCTGGGATTTAAAATATTAATCGGAATTTTGCTGCTTTGGAAATACTTACAAAAGATCATGGGAAAGTTGGGTTGAATGATGGGGAGGATTTTAAATAATCAAATTTACTTTAACCTATGTTTGTCTTTAGAGAAGTCATATATCTCTTCAAAAGAGCTTGTGTTTCCTTCTTTCTAATTCACTTTTAACTTTATGAGCTAGATTTTTAAAAAAAAACAGGAATAAGGCTCCACATCTAGAATTCACTTAGCTGCTAATTTAACTAAAGAAAGGATGCTTAAATTGATCCCTTTGTGTGAAAACAGGGCTTCATATCACTCTAAGTGGCAATTCCATGTTGAAGATACTTTCTTATGAATTTTACTTTCATATTATGCAAGATTTTAAAATTGCTTCTTGGTACTTAATATGCCTCTTAAGGCAAAGTGTTTTTAGTTTTGTTTTAAAGTACATAAAACATAAACAAAAATTAGTCTTTCTCCAGATGAACCACATTGGAACCCTGCCTCCAAACACACCAGCCAGTTCTTGATCTGTAGGAATCTGGATATGCTCGATTATCTAACCAACAAAGGTTATATCAAGACTAGATAAGTCTATAGGACTATGGAGAAAAATTTTTTTTTGTAAACGGAATATTTGTACTACTGTGTCTGTGAGCTTTTCTATAGATACTACTGAGCATTTCCATATACTTAGTTCAGTAAAAGGGGGTGTCTTCCCTACAAACATATTAGGTTCCTCATTTTGAAAGAGTTATTTGCTTTTACAAGTATCTAAATGATTTTTGAGGTTTTCTGCTCATTCTTCTTTTGATATAGTAAAGGTCAACACTTTTAAATTTTCATATATATGAGCTTTTAGCTAGGGTGTATTTATACATCCTTGGGTGGATTATGAAGTAATTAGCATTGCCCTTATGTGATTCTCTTTCTGGATGCATGTGTGGAATTTAGCTTTGCACTGCCATGCTTTTTGGCGCTAGAGGAATGAATGTTATAAGAGTTCTTAATCTTTACTACAGGGCATGTTACTACGTGTGATCTTGGCAATCACCGAATAATTTGACATATTTGGAAGTACAAGCTAATTTCACATATGAAGCCAAGCCAACTCTATCATATTCATATTTTAAAAATACTTTCACATATAACCTGCCACACTGAAAAGTTTGCATTTTGCCTCAAAATCCTGCCTTGGTAAATCAATATTCTTTTCAATTCTATATAATAAATACTAGTTATAACTTCTTAAATTATGTAGTTCATGATATCAAGAATACTATCTGTCTATCCTTTATTCATATATTTATTCATCTCTTCTTTTAAGAGACTTTCATTGAGGAAGACAGGACACTTAATGTTGAGAATACTTTTATATCATTTTTTTCTTGCCTCAAAGAAACATGTAGTCTGGTTAGAGAGGTCTATAAAAATGATTTTGAATCTACTGACAAGGTAGCACATAGAAGTGTAAATAATTCTACCTGGAAGAAGGAGAAAAATATTTACAAAGAATCTAGCATTTGAACTGGCTCTTTAAATCTAAGTAGACATTTTCTAGGGCATTCCAGAAGCATAAGCAAGATGAAAGTGTTGACAGGATTGGTCAAATTATAGAGACAAGTCTAGGGTAAATATATAGGATAAGACAAAGTTGAGCAAAATCTTGACATAGAATGTTGTTAAAATCCTTTGTAATGAGCAAAATTCTACTCAGTCATGCTTTAATGAGTTCTCAAAAATAAAATAAGCATTGTTCCTCAAATTCAAAATAATCCTGTAAAATATATTCTCAGTATACAAATGAGTAAAGTGAGACCTATAAGCTATAAACAACATGGCAAAGATTGTAAGGATAGTAAGAGACATAAACAGACTCCAAAACTAGTTCTGGTTACAGGACCTTTAGAATAGTATTCTCACTATCATATGTCATGTGCCAAATGGGAGAATATCATAGAATAATTAGTGGATTATATCATGCAGTGGAAATTCTAGCAATAAAAAGCTCAAAAATATCATTGAGGAGAAACTTACAATAATTCCAAGAAGAAATGATGGAGAACTACTGGAATTTGATGAAGGTCTGGATGCTTGAGGGTGAAGAAGAAAAAAATCAAGAATAACTCCTAATTTTATGGATTAGTCAGTCAGATGATACTGACTGTTGCAAAGCATCATGCCAGATCTCTATGGCCTTCATGTCTACCCTCCTGAAGCTCCTCATGCCACACTTTTAACTCTGCCTTCTTTTGTCTGAATGGAGGACAGAGTTTGTTGACTTCAGATTAAGGGAAACCTGGAAGGACCAGCCATTTACAACTTCAAGGAAGAGCCATCAATCAGCGTCAAAGAGATGGTATATAAATACTGTCGTTTCCTCACTCCTTGTTTTGGATAGCTCCCTGGCTTGTAACATACCAAACCAGCAGTTTCCCAGTAGAACTGAGATTTGGTTGCCTGGAGTAACTGAGTTGACACAAAACCCTTTGTTGGTTTTCTCTCCTTACCCACACACATTTTGTACTCTTATTTGTGCTTCTTATCATCACCCCTGGAAATAATTCATGTACTTGGATCTTTGTATCAGTGTCTACTCCTAGGATAAACCAAGTTAGGATACATGCCAGTAGCCGAAAAGAGAAGAATAGACAATGGAGAAAAGGAGAGACTGTAGGGAGCCGATGAAACTAGAGATTGATCACATGTGTGGGACTAAAGCAAGGCCAACCCTGAAAACACAGAGAGCCAAAAAGAAGGCACATAAACAAGCTGTTCCAGCTCTAAGAAGACAAGGGCCAGGCCAGCCAGGCAAACAAGTTGCTAGGCAGCAGGGTTGAAATTGACATCCTCCTCCTGAGTGTATAAATAAATGTGCTACAGTGGCTGAGCCACTCAGGAGAGAGGGCTCCACCTGACCTCAGCTTTCCTCTCTTTTATGTATTTTCTCATCCTCTCACTGTTCTTCCCCTGGAACATCTAGAGCTGTAGTGAGTTGCAACAAGAACCTGACTTGTGGAAAGTGAAGCCATTAGAGGAAGCCAGTGGCCTAACATCCTTTGTGCAAACGAGGTGAGCTTCTTCTCATTCCCTGGGCAGACAGGAAGTGGGATGAATTGAGGTGCTACTAAGTGAAGTGACAGTGCAAGTGTGGAGATTTTATTTGCTCCTTCTGTTTTCTTGGTGAAGAAGTAAAGTTTAACTGTCAAGTGTGACAAGGTAGGAGATTAGATAGGGCTTGTTAGAGAGACTTGCATGGAGTATTCTCCCATGAAAAATAGCTGGGTGTCATGGTAGACACCAAGTCAGTGTATCTATTCTTAAAAGGTTTACCAAAGGATGCATTAGTCACTTGTCCTTTTGTCCTCCTTGCAGTGTTATTGTTTTTACTTTATATTCTTTTATTTTTATTTTACTTTAGTACATGATTGCAGCACATAGCCTTGCCATTCTTTGCGTGGAGCTGCTACATGGACAGAGCATGTCTTAATTCATTTTTCATCCCCTTCTCCTCCATTGTCTTCCTTTTCCTCCACCTCTTAGTTCCTTTCCCATTTGAGAAAGATCTATCTCCCTACCTCCTTTTTTGCTTTTTATTTATAACTTGGGTTTCTCATGGAAGACAAACCATGTGATATTTCAGCTCATGTGCCTGATGTATTTTGATTAACAGTATCTTCTCAAGGTACATAGATTTGTTTCACAAATGACTCAAGCTTATCCTTCTTTATGGCAGAGTAGTACTCCATTATATTTATATTCTAACTACTGTAAGTAACTCAGAGTATGATATGCTAAAGTTTTGAGGATTTCTTCTTAACAATTAGAAAAATTTAATTAGATTATTAAATTACAATTGTAATTCCTTCAAATGTAATTTTAGCTAAACAAAATTAAGTTAAACATTTGTATATGTGTACATAATTTTACATTACAAGGATCAACTTTGTTTTTAAATGTGATAGGAATTTAATTAAATTAATTTTTATTTTTATCAAGTTATGCCATGCAATTAATTTTTAAAATCCTATAATGTAAAGCAGCTTACAAATAGATATATTCCTTCTTCCCAGTAGCAATTAGTTGCAAATATTTTAATTATGTCTTCTGTATTTCACCTCCATATTGCTATATGAAGTCAATAACATCACCACTGATAGATACCTAACATATAGACGTTATCTATGCACCTTGTATTGAAAGAGAAGAACTTTTAGTTTTCCTTACTTTCCAGTATAACTATGGACTTGCCTTTTACTTAAGTTAGAAACAACCCACCATCTTAACTTTAGAACTCTGAAGTTTATTAAGCTATTTACATTGTTTTTTCCTATTTTTTTCTTATACAATTTTAATTTTTTTCAAGTTAATATTTGCTTCATTATTGCCTAGAAATTTTTTAATTCATGGATAAATATAAATCCTCTATTAATTTGGTAGGACATCTCTTACTATGAGTTTTTACATTGTTATAGTTGCATCTACAGATATTGGTCTTGGAATTCACTAGTATGGTCCAGTTGATCCACATATGACCTCCACAGCTGTCATGTTGGCGTTTGTTTGTCTTTGGGTGACAATTCTTTTGCTTTAGTCTTAAAGTAGATCCTGAGCTTCTGGATTCTTTGTATTCCCTTGACTTCCCCTTTGGGGACACCCATTTCCAAGTATCTCTGAAAAAAACCTACATGAGAAGTACTTCTTAATGATTTTTAAATGAAGGCAATCTAATTTTAGCCTCACCTGATTGAGTATCTAGAAAAAATTTCTGTGCTAATATCATTTTATTTTAACCTTTGAAGCTACTGTCTCATTGTCACGTACCTTACAGTCATTATTGAAAATGCAGTACCATTTTGGTTCTTATCCTTTGTTTGTGACCAACATTTTCCAGTTATCCCTGGCCTTTTGTCATTTGATATTGTGTCTCACACATTTTTTTGTCAGTGTTCCTTGCTTGTCCTCTGGTGTGCCTTTTCCCGTACTGTCCTGTTCATTTTTTTTTTTCACACGTGGAATACGTAGTAAATTCTGTGCATGTTGGGAGAGAGCTGGAAAAATGGCCTGCTAGCTGGACGGCCTGACAGTGTGCTCACTGACTGGGTTGCCAAGTGTCTTTTAAAGGAACACACAAATGCCAGCTTTTTTGTCTCTTTTCTAATATGAGTGTTTTCCTGTCAGGACACACCTGTACCCCAAGTATTATGAACTCTATGATGAAGAGAACTATTTATTGCATAACTTACTGTTTACACAGCTTGCCTTGATTTCTGTTGTTGTTGTTCTTGTTTACTAGTCTCACCCTTCATCATCTCTGCGGCAGCAGTTCCAAAATGTAGCATTTGCTGGTTCCATTTTACCAAAGGTAATTACACCTCTGATCTCCTAACCATGTGGGAAATAAACAGTTGTTCAACAACAAAGTCTGGTAAGTAGAGATCTGGAGGTACAGCCTGTGAGGCTGCTACTATTAATTTTCGTCATTTGCCTTACCTCTTTTTGTTGGCAGAGCCACTAATTCCTAAATACTTTTAAGGGCAAAGTAGCTTTCAATGTGTTAGTCTGTGTATGTCCTCCTTCATTTCCAAAGTTTCAATAACTCTCTCTTATTAATCACTTACAATTTAACCTTCTGTTTTCAGTATTATACTTTGTGGTTTGGAGGTAAAATATATTTCCTTATATAAAAGCAACATGCCATATTTAAGCTTGTATGTCTAATTTATTTCATGCAACATTATGACCTCATGGTGCTTCTATTTTCCTGCAAATAACTCAGATTTACCCTTTGTTGTAGAGTAGTACTCCACTGTGTATAAATTCCTAATTTTCTTTATTTATTCATTTTTTGAAAATGGGAAGGGGACAAAGAGTTGGAGAAAGAGGAGAAGAGAGGGCAAGAAGGGGGTGTAAAATGAATTAAAATGTATTCCATACCAGTACCAACTTCCACAATGAATGTAATCATTATGAATTCCAAACATGTATCAATAAAGATAAACATTAAAAAGAATATTTTCTGATTTATAGCTCATAATTTTCTTAAAATTATAGCTTATAAGAGAACAAAAGAAGAAAAATATCTCTACAGAGTGATCTTGTGATTTTACACGCCAGTTGTTAATGCGAAGTAGAAACACGTAGGTAGATGTCAGCATAGATAACTCCAGTCCTGCCATCACAGGATGAGGTTTCTAATAATGACGGGTTACATACGCATTGGGGACCCATGAGATTATAATGGGGCTCTACATTCCCCTAGCAACACTGCAGGCATTGCAACATCACAGGAAATATATACTCATTACCCACCTGCACTACACTGTCAGTCATTTAAGAGCATGGTACATATAGTTATGGACAGTACGTAATGTTTTACAGTGATATCAAAGGACTGCTACTGTTTTATATACCTACTAAACTATACATCATGTCATGATTTTTAGAATATACATCATCTATTAATACAAAAAATTATTGCAAAAGAGTATGGCCAGGTGCTTTGGCGGCAGCCTCTTACATTTTCTGCTTACCACATATCTTAATTGAAAGACTAGGTCAACTGACCTATGTACAGTGTGCTGTCTAGGTTTGTGTCAATGACATTCTCATCACTAGGGAATTCTTCATAGAACGTTCAACATTATCCATTAACATGTAACTTCATACATGCTATCTTCAAACATGACACTTGTGAGGAGCTCCCACTTTTTTTCATTAAAAAGGACCCAAATTCAAGTTTCAGCTTCAGAGAGACCTATTTGATGTGGCCATTCTTTTTGGATCTTAGAAACACAAAGAAATGATTGTTATGCAAACTTAGAATTGTTTAAGGAAACTGGTAAGAAAAGGATTGTATTGTTTCAGGTGTAAGTTTTTGTATTTACTGCCCATTTCTTTGTGTTTGATCTGGAATTTTAAATGACTAGGATATATTTGTGAAGTATTCTAGAAACACCAGCATGGTGATAGTAGCATCCAGCATTTTCATTTACAACCATGATTTGCAGAGTCACAGAGTTCACAGTTTTATTCATTTCTCCTCAAATGAAATTTGCAAATAAAGCTATGTTTTTCATTTGAATGCAAGGATTGCTTTTTCTCTATTCCAACCTCACTAAATAACATGAAAAGAATGTTTTCTGTTGTCAGAGTTCCTGTAGTTTTGTAAAAAAACAAATTATGAAACAACTGGTTCAAAATAAAGATTGTATTATATTTGAAATACACATATGATTTGGTATTAGATTATATTAACTAAAGGAGCAAGATACTGAACATGAAAACTTATGTGATAGGCTTGCACACTATATATTTTGGCACAAAAAGTTAGAAAAAGCTTTTTACAAGATTATGACATACTATAATAATGTAATTACATATATTTATACTAATTATGCACTTATATATAATTATGCTAATTATGTAAATACATGACATTTGATAAAATATTACTTTGAAATTCACTCAATAAAAGCAGAATGAATTGGATGATAGAACCATGTGCCAAATATAAGAGAGGAAAATGAAGGGTCTTAAATAAATGACCTCTACATTCTTTTTTTCCCTAAATTCCTCTAATTCTAAAATTGAACAATACAAGAGCTAACCATTAGTAATATGTTTAATGTTGTAGTACTAAAACTTTTCTTAGGAGGATATCTTTTTTCCCCATACATTTTGTAAACACAGTGATCACACATAAATATGGTAAATAAACTGAAATATAAGCCTAACTAAAAGTGTAAACCAGGTATTTGACTAAACCACTGACAGTAAGTAGACTAAAAAATCTGACATCTGAAAGAAAGTATAAGGCAACTCCCATAGTTGTTCCCTGGTAATAAACATTTTGGGCTGCTTCCCCACCGGAAGGAAAGAAGAACAGGAAATAAGCAATAGACGAGGATTAGGCCAGCACTTTGGTTGTATTGTGGGTAGCTTGGACCATTCAGATCTGTGCTGTGTTTCTCAGAGATTTCTATTTCCTGAGGGTACTGACAGTGACAGTGAAAGAATCTATCTAAACCAGACCGAGTGCTGCAGACTTTGCTCTTTCATTGTAAACTTCTAGGACTGTATGTCTCTCATCTAATTCATTCTCTTTGACAGATATGAAAGAACATGTGGTGTATTAACTAATGGTCACCTTGTCACACCCAGCGGAGCTGAGTCAGTGCGATGCTTGGTGTGGAAAGCCCACCTGAGGATTGTTGTCACCAGCATAAGAGCACAACTGGAGGGAAAGACGGTGTCCTGTTTATTCTCCTGGGGAAGCCTGTCCTGCTGGCTTTTCTGATATGAACTTGGTTGTTATCATCAGAGGAGCTCAGGTCCTCACTGTCGCTGGGGATGGCTGTGGTTCTCTTTAGGGGAGCTCTGGTCCTTACTTTGAGTGTTGCTTCCTGGCTCCAGTGCAGATCCCTCAGCCTGCTGGCACAGATGCTTCATCCCACTGGCACAGACTTTCTAACCTCCACCGCTGACCTTTGGGCCTCCAGTGCAGATCCTTGGTCCAGACTTGCATGAGATGTTGTAGTAGACTCTAGGTCTCCAGCTCAAGAAGGACACTGCCGTGGGATCAAGGCCCTCAGGTGGATTTTTTGGGTCTCTAGTACATAGCCTGATTTCCTGCAGTATTTTGCATTTGACTCTGTTAGAATATTATAAAATAATCCTATAAATTATATGTTCTGTATTGTCTTTTCCTTTGTAAATCCTGACTACAGCAGAACACTTGTTACATGAAAAATAAAAGCTTTTCACTCAGAGTCCTTCCAGAGCAATGTAGACAAGAGAAAATATAACATCCACTATTATAAGCCATTTTAAACAGCCGAGATAAGGGTGACAAAATCAAATTGCTCAGAACCAGTTTCTAAACTCTTTACTGCCCTATCTTCTGAACATTGCAGCGTATTTCTGTTTGTAAAAGTTTATCCATTGCTGCTATGATTTTTATTTGACTCAGAAATCCCTGTAGAGGTGAGGGGATTTCTCTTCCACTTATTGCAGGGATTATTAGTTATTGTGATTGTTTTGTTGTCATTGTTGTTATTAGGACACTCATTTTTAAAATATGGAACTTGCTCTGAAACTGAGAAAATTATGCTTTAGACTGTGTTGGGGTGGAATTTTATATTACAGACTGAAGCAAATGTGAGGAATGACTGGCTAAAGGTGAAATGATAAATATGATTATTGTATTGTATTATTACATGTGATTGGATATGTAATTTTTGCCATTTGAAATATGATCTTATAAAAATTTATTAAATCTCCAAGAATGAAGCAAAAAATGATGCTTCAGATCATGGTTTTTCTGATAAAAGACTGACGGGATTATACACGTTTTTACTTTTCACTTGAAGCTTTAAGGAAAGGCACAAAACTGATTTACACCCAAGTGTAAGCAAGCATTAAAAATAGCTGCATCAATGTATGTTTAATCAGTATGTTTAAGAACCATTCTACTATCTGTTCATCAGATATTTGGAATAGCAGTTTGATAATCAAAATGCTAATCTGCGCAGACCATTTGTAATCTAGTTGTGCTTGTAATAAATAAGTCTTGAGTGCTAATATGTATTCCTTATGTTGGTACTGTTTGAATAGAAAGGAAAGAACCTCTAAATTCTCTTAAAAAAACCAAAGAAGCCATATCCTCCTTGTTTGTATTCCTTTCTCATAAATTCTACCAAACAGCTGTGTACACTTGTTGTCAGCTGTATTTTGTCACTGTACTGCCTGTCTCTTGCCAGCTTGTCAGCGTGTTGTTAGGCATGATTCATTGTGTGCTGTCAGTCCTGTAGTTTCTTTACAAAGAGGCAAATCTGACTTCCGGGCCTGAATAAAGAAGTCATCAGGGTGGTAATCAGTGATGTTCAGAACTTAGCAGCCCAGTGGGGCCTGACGCCACCCTAATCACCCTTCGGTGAGTCAGTGTCCAAGCTTGAAGAATACGGAATACAAAGAAACAAAAAAAGTACTGAAGTATTTCTCAGATTTAAAAGAATAATAAAATAAATGTGCTATCTTCAGGTTATGCTTTTAATAAAAAGGTTACCCTTTTTAATACATATTTTATTATAGTGGAGTTGGACCTCCTGGGGCTATCAGAATGCTGAACTATTGCCCAATTATCACACCATAAAACTGCTCCTAGAAGATGACACATAGGACTGGGATAAATCAAGAATTCTAACTTTCTGCCACTCTGTAAATCTAGTTCAAACTGAACTCATCAGCATAATCTACTACTTAATGAGAATGATTTATATAGAGCAAGATCACGTTGGCTCCAAAAGTGGTGGCAAGGGTGGAGTAGGAAGATGCCAGGGGCCAAAAATATAAAGCACATCTACATCTTACTAATATGCAAATGAGAAATGATCTCAACATGAGCTTTGAGACAAAGTCACTGCTCAGTGAAAATTTTTCAATTATTTTACTCAAGTTTTTTTTCTGATTCTCTGTAGCATCTAAACAATTGTATTAATATTTTTTAAAAACACAGCTAACATGAAAAATTTACTGATTCTTCCCATGATTTTAGCCAACCATGAAGACTCAATATTCAGTCAGAGGAAGATGACATTTGTTTTCTTATCTAGAAAAGTCCTTGTTAATTACTAGTCACACTAAAAAAAATGTACAATTAAATTAAGTGGTGAATAAATGCCACTTAAAACATTCTACCTCGGTGTGCATTATGCATGTGCATACTGTTTTTATTTTGGTTCATAAATCTTACTGAAATACATTTCTAAATAATTGTTTTTGCTATTTTTTAACAAGACATTACATTTAGTGTTGAAGGCATAGTAAGAAACAACACAGATATGGTTATGGTTTCTTCCCTTAAAAAACTTAGAAGTAAAGCAAGTAATCATTATTTTCCATTATTTTTATACTTGTATAAATTGATAGTTTTATATGTTGCATGTAATGTGTGTCAGGTTATTTCTACTTTAGATATGTTCAATCATATAGAATCCCAGAGTAGTCATCTGTCGCAAGACACTTAAAACTGTATGCGTGTGCACAATAACGGTATAGTACACTCTTTTGTGCAATGGGCATGCAACAGAAGGCAGTGATGTGGTTAAAATAGGGCCACAGAAATAAGTGCGGTCTCTTTCAGGTTTCAGGTTGCCTTTCTGTTCTTCAGAGTTTCATAAGCTTTTATATCCATATTATCAATGAAAGGGGACTGATTATGAAAGTAATTATAAGACCTATTTTTATTTAATGATTGGGTCAAAGATGATGCTTCAAATTCATCTTTCAATCTGGCAAGGACTAGGTGACAAATTATTTAATATGAGTACCTTATATATTTTGAATATTAATTCCTTATCAGATGTGTGTCCTGTAAATTCTTCACTCTGTCAATTTTTTTCATTGTGTAGAAAATTTTTCAGTAAAATGCTTTTTGTGTATTTTTGCTACTGTTGCCTGCACTTTAGGGATCCGATTTCAAAAATCCTTGCTCAGATATGTAATAAAGTCGTAGGAGATGCATGGGTGCAGATCTTAAGTCTGTATGATTGTATGTCTTTAAACTGAAAGTGTTTCAACCATTTTGAATGGAGTTTTTTGTATGTAGTATGAGATAAGGATCCAGTTTCATTCTTTTTCTGAGTATCTGGTTTCCTTTGCACTATAGTTAGAAGTAAGTGTCCTTTTATACACTGTACATCCTTGGCCCCTCTATCACAAACCAATTGACTAGATTCATAGTTTCCTTTCTGAGTTCTTCTGTTCCGTTGTCAGTGCATTTATTTTTATGCCAATATCACTTGTTTTTTTTAACTATTACCATCTGAAAGTATAGTTTAGTACTATGCTATGTAGTGTAATACCTTCAGCTGGGTGCTTTTTTTTCTTCTGAGTGCCTGGGAATTTTTAGCTGTTGTCATTGGTGTGGTGTGTGCATGTGCATCTGTGTGAATGATACTGGGGATTGAATCTAGGTCTATTACATCCTATTGTCAAAAAATTATGCATATATATATATATATATATATATGAGAGAGAATGAGACAGACGGACAGAGAGAGTGAGAGACAGACAGAGAGATACAAAGAGAGAGCGAGAGAGACAAAGAGGGAGGGGTTTCACTAAATTGCTACCTTACTCAGGCTGGGCTCAAGTTTGCAATTCTCCTGCCTCAGCTATCAGAGTGCTAGTGTTATGGGTGTGCACCACCTGGCTAGTTTATTTGGAACTTTTGCGATTGGGTATGCATTAGGAGTTCCATTGGTCCATGTTTTTGATATTTCTGAAAAATGACATTGAATTGTCTAGGAAATGCATTGTACCTATAGATTGCTTTGGCTATTCTCAACATTTTAATGTTATCAATTCCTCCAAGCCACAAAGATAAAATATCTTTTCATTTGATTGTTTCTTCTTCAGTTTCATTCATTAATATTTTAGAAAATTTGCTTTTAGTGTAGAGAAGCAGATCTAATTTTAATTTTGTTTTGTACCAGGGATCGAACTCAAGACCTTGTGCTTGCCAGGCATGCATATTCATTTTTAATTCTGCAACTTTTGGGGTAGATTTTTAAAAATGCTCTGCATATAGCAGACCATGTTCTATCCACTATTTGTTTCTCATTGAGATGTCTTTTCTTCTTTCTTTCTTTCTTTCTTTCTTTCTTTCTTTCTTTCTTTCTTTCTTCTTTCTTTCTCTCAACTTACTACTCTGGCAAAGGATTTTGTACTGTGTTGAATAGAACAATGCTACAGAAATAAAACAAATATTAGGGCTGAAAAATACAGGAGCAGCACAGTTATTTCTCAAAATAAAGCATACCCATGGCAAACAGATACGTGAAAATTGTTCACTATCACTGGTTGTTAGGAAGCTGCAAATGAAAGCCATGATGGGCTATCGTCTGTTAGAATAAATATTTTCACAGACACAAAGGAAAAGTTTTGCTGAAGATATGGAAAAAAGGAAAGCTTTGTACATTATTGATAGGAATATAAATTAGTAAAATCATTATGGAAAATTGGAGGTTCCTCAAGAAAACCTAAAGTATAATTACCATATAACTCAGAAATACTAATTCTGGATACTTACCTGAAAGACTTGAAACATATATGATAAAGAGATGTACTCATGCCCATGCTCATCTCAGCACTGTTCACAACAGCCAACATATAGAACCAACCTACTTTCTATCAGTGGATGAATGAATAAAGAATATGTGGCATATAGGTATAGCTATCGATACAAAAGACAACAGTCTATCATACGTGATCATATAGATGGAAGTGGAGATCATTATGGTGAATGAAATCTAAACACAGAAGATAGAATATCATACATTATCTTATTTATATGTGGAAACTATGGTTAAACTCCTAAAAGGAGTGGCTAGGATGAAACTAGGGGAGGGAGGAATGAGGAGATGATAATGAAAAGGCATAATGCCAAAGACAACTGAAACATGTGATTTCTTTTAGATCTATTGCACAATGTTGTAAATTTAATTAAAAGTTCAACATTCGGCTCAGTGTATCACAAATGCTCTCAGTCTAAATGATGTCATGTGTTAAAGGTGATAAGGAATGAAATATTTGATATGATTTGGCCACTCCATGCTACATTAAAAATGATGAAATTACTTTGTTCCTTCATAAATATAAACAGCTGCCTTTTAATATATTACTTTAAAAACATTTCACTTTTTATAAAACTATTTTAATGAGGTTCTGTCTGAAATTTACTTTCAGATTCCAGAGTGAAATCCTTCAGTATCTTCTGAATTGTTCTCTATTTTATCTACTAAAGCATAGTACTTGCATAACAGACAGTCATGGACTCTAAAGCTTCATTTGACTTCCCTAGTCTGATGCGGGCTTGATTCTCATGTGATAAATCATGCTGAGACTTACTCAAGTCCCTGGAGTGGTAGGGATTCCTGAACTTAGGAGTCTTTTCCAACTCTGGATAGGCTAAACTTTCTTTCATATATGCTGTTGAAATCTGTCTTCTTTCAATTTGCATCCAGTTTTCCCAGAAGTATTCTTTGAATCCCCTTAAAATAGGTATAAACTGTTTGTCCCTGATGAATGCCCTTTGGAAAGTTCTTTGTTCTTCTATTTCATAGCATCTATCAAAATTTGTAGCCAACCAATTCCACTTGAAATTACTGCCTCCTTGTTTGTCTCTCCTGTAACCTGTTGAGTATACAAGGTTTCCTCAGTAACCTGTTGAGTGAAAGTAGATGAGTGACTTAAAGAATATTCTGTCTTATTCTGTGTCATAGGTAGCAAACCCAGTGCAGTCCCTGATATTATGATGTGTTTGCTAGTGATATACTAAGGGAGTAATTTAGAGAAAGATAGTATACATGAAAGAAGAAAGTTGGACACAGAGAACATTGACCAGTCGAAGGTAAGATCTCAGTTATAAAATTTTACAGGGGTAAGCTTCAGTTCAGTTCCATAGGGCTTCTGGAGAGCACAAGCCACACTAAAAGTTGTACTTCCTGAATAAAGGCAGCTGAATTATTATGACCCTGGTTGTATCAATAATTGTTAAGGGCCAAAACACACTGGGTGCAACATAGTCCTAGAACATTTCAGCATTCTATATAGGAGTAAAACTCTAGGATTATCATATGAAAAAAAAAGCACAAATGCTCAGTATTAAAAAGCAAAATCACACAGAAATTAAAGGTGACCAGACAAAAGAACAGTAACCCATCACAGGGAGCTTAGGTGGGATATTAACATTGTTACACTGAGTGTTGTTAGTTTGAGTATCATCCTTGACATGCTCAAGTTTCCTGTACCCTTAGCCATTTTACAATATGTATTTAATTCATCTCTTGCATGTCGTTTGCCAAGGAGGTTTAAATTGTTAGATTTTTAACCTGGATCAAAAGAAAGAACAAAAGTAAATGTGAAGTCAGTCTGACTTTAAGCAAAACTTGTCACCTTGGATCTCAAAAGTTGCTTCATCCAGATTGAACAGTATGTATGCAAATCTGAATCTTACCTTCTCTCCTGAAAGGAAAGTGTGACCCAGGCAGAGTTCTGAATCAAAGACTTGAGACATGTTCCAAACAAATCCCCGGAGAGACTAAAAGCACGAAATTCATGTAAGAAACTTTGCTACAAAATCCTGGGCTTGGGAATAAGGTTCAGAAAAGAAAGAGAGATAATAAAATTCTGGAAGCAAGGATGTGTCTGACAAGCTATTTTAATTTCCGTGATTAAAAGGTTCACATAAATGAAATTTCAATCTACTGATCCTGAGGCTGTCTGTAGTAAACTGTAAAACATACAGTAGTGTAATATACAAAACAACAAGCACATAAAAGGTCTCAGAAATCTGCTACTTTGAAAAACGCCTTGTAGTTGCAAACAAAGTACTTTTCTAACTCAGGATTTCAGACTATATAGGCTGGGCTTCAATCCTACCTAAAACTTTCTCAATTCCTTCAATATCATTCTTCAAGGGACTAAAGAGGACCGGGTGATAAGGGAAGCGTGGTGGGGATTTGAAGTGAGGGTAGATGTAAGGATTTAGAGCTGCTCCTTATTCCCGACGTCAGATCTGCTTGTCTTGATGTATTTCTGGATTTGAGTTTGGACTTCTGACTGGGACTTGAAAAAAGACAGACAGATGTGAAAAGATAATGAAAGTGGCCTCCACACTCTTTATTCTCCCCTGAGGTGGGAGGGGCAGTCATTTCAGGGTTACTCAGAATTGAGAGCAGGAGATTCAGAAAAACGATCATTTTCTTTGATTTTTCACTTTTTGAAATTTTCACTCTAATAAATTTTCAAATTCAAAAATAGGTTGTAATTGAACAACATTAGGACTCGGCTGAAAGCAATTTTTAAAGGTAAAATTGACAACAGAGCTAAAAGTTCTTATTTCATATATCAGGAAGAAGAAGACATAGAGAAAGTGACAACTTTGTTATTAACAGGGCAGGCTGAGAGTTTGGTCTCATGGCTTCCAGTGAGCTGCTGTTTTATCTCTTCTCAGTAACACACAGCGTATCACGAGCAGAACTAAAACCAGAAGTAAACAATTGAATTATTAATTCAATTCATAAAGCTTTACATTGTTTTTCAATTTCTATCTTTATTGTTGAATATCACGATCTGGTGTGGATTATTAATTCATGTCATTTTCAAGTCAGAAATTGGGTCAATAATCCAAGTCTTTCATATATTTATTTTTGATCAGATTTTGAGATTCTTTATAAATAAACAGTATAAAAAGTATTGTGGTTCAAACTCGACTTCCAGGTATGATAGTGTGGTTCTTGAGTAAGTAACAGTTCTGTTCACAACAAAGAGAAAATACTGGGGAAACTTTTTCAGCAGCGGCATCAAAAACTGCTCAGCTGGAGCTGCTCACGTCTGGGAAATGTGGGAGCGGGGACCACAGAATGGGGGTAGTGTGCTGGGGCTGAGGTGACAAAAGTGCATGATCTGGGGACGCAAATCACAGTACTGATTTCTTTTATTACATTTACCAAAATCTTAAACTACAAAAGGTGCTACCTAGAAAGTTTGGCAAAAGGCCTAAAAAGCAGATTGGAGAATAAACTGCTGGAAAGACAAGTGCAGCATAGTGGGACAGTGACCTACAGGATAGGGGGACACATTGGTGATGCAGCAAATGACCAAGCACTTCCATCACGTTGCTCTTTAAGCGTCTCTTGTTCAATAAGCAAAAGACTCAAATAGATACATCAAAAGGATAATATTGAAATTAGAAGAACAATTACATAATGTTATACTTAAAATGAATGAAAAAACATTAGTACAAACTACATAATATTAAGTGTCTAACAAACTCAAACTGAGCTGATATAGAATTAGGGAATAAATAATCTTTATCCTATCTATATAAATTTCCATGAATTTCATAAAAGATTCCTGATTACTCTTGAACAAGTTGAGTGAGATTTCCAAGAGAACTTGTCTGGTGCCTTAATGTATGAGAGTTGTTCCTCAGATCAATTCTTGGTGTGGTCAGTGGCCAGCAACATCAACATTATCTGGGAATTACCTAAAAACAAAAAGGAATTTCATGGTCCCTGTTTCTAGAACCTTTTGGGTAAGAACTAGTACTCTGTGTTGTAGCAAACTCTCCAGATGACACAATGATTGTCCTGAGGAAACTTGGCTCAGGGAATTCTGTTCAGATGATTATGTGTGGTCCTATGTAATGAGAAAACGTTAGCAGGAGCCATTCTGTGTAGATAATGTGGTTTTCTTCTTGAATTAGTGCTCCAGAAGGGTGTTTACTAAGTTGGAATACCAGCAAGCTGCCATTTCTGCATTCCTGATGCCTCTCTTAATTATTAATGGTTAATATTGCTGAACTCCGGGGAGTGACATTGTCATTTTTACCTAAAATATTCTTCACAGGTAGCCACTACAGTTGATTACACCCTCAACCTGAGTCACTTGCCTTAAAAATCCCTATGACCAGGTCAAACTCTATAGCAATTAAATTAAAATTTGTAGAGGCAATAGCAGTTGAGATAATGTTAAAATTCTTATAGTTTAACACTGTAACCAAGTTGGGGGATCAGGGACCTGGAGCAAGCCTTTGCAAATTGATTCTCATAGAAGTAGAATTACTGAATCCTGAGAGTTTAGTAGAAATACAAATTCTTGTGTTTCCTGAAAGACTTATTAAATCAAAAACTCTAGAAATGCATCTTGTTTTGCCCTCTTTCCTGTCACAGTTTTAATAAACCTTCATGGTGGTTTCAATACACTCTAAAGTTTGAGAATCACTGTGTCTCACACTTATTCCCAGCATGAAATAACAAAAGAAACGCTGGAGGTGAAACCAAAGGACTTGAATTTTGTAGGGTGAACCTTTACTATTTGCAAAATGAATAAAGATCTCTAGATATGAACTCTTTATGATTGTCACTATCCGGAAATTGCAGATATTTCATTATTTCTGTCATTTCATATCAAATTTTTGGTGACTCAATGTAGGGAGCGGCATGATTGCCTCACTGCTGCCACCCCATCTCGCCCTCCTGTGGGCATTTGGTGCATCTCCCTACATTACCCATGATCCTCTCCTACGTGACCCGGATATGACAACGACCTATCCACATTCGCCATATACCCCTGTTTGATGACAGCTTCCTGCCCCCGCTTCCGTATAAGCTGAAGACACTTCCTCAATAAACGAGACTTGATTGGAACTCCTCAACTTGTCTCCATCTCTCTCTCCTCTTGCCCTGTCCCCCATCCCCATTTGCCCTCCAGGTGAGACCCACAGATTGATCCGCAGGCCGGATCAACTCAAAAGTCTCCCTAGAGCTGAACTCTGAATGAAAGTTCCTTCTCAGAAGAGGGCCACTGAAAAGCTCTGAACTCTAGTCACTACTGAAGAAACACTATCCCTGAAGGAAAATATGGTGCTGTTTATAGCCCTGTGTATGATTCATTAAACTTTGGCAACTCAACTTCGCTGTAGCATCTGGCATCAATGAGCTCTTACAGTAGGATTTACCACCTAACCGCCGGGCACCTCAGGGTCCCAGGATGTAAGGGAAAGGGCTCCCATAATGCTCCTCTGACGCCTTTCTACTTCTGTTTACCAGACAGGTGCAGGGCTGATGCTGAAATCTTTGTTAGGGAAAAAACTGAGCCCTCTAGTCATCAGAAAGCTATTTTAGTTCAAAGATAAAATTGAAATAATGCTTGAAATGATACTTGTTAGAAAAGTTAAATCTCATGATAATAATTCATTTGAAAACTAAAATTCCACATAACAAATATTTTACATGCTGTATGTTCAGTCATGCTGGTATTTTGTCTTATTTATTACCAGATTTCTTTAAGAAACAGATGTTTATTAAGTATCTACCATGTGTTAAGAATTATGTGACATGAAAAGTGGGGCCAGGGACTGAATAAGCTACTAGAATGTTACCGTCTTAGGTTCTGTACACACATGCACAGTTTAAATGGTGAAATGATGTCTCACAGCATGGACGGATTAATTCTACCTGCTTTCTTTAACAGAACTTCTGAGTAAGGAGACATTTACCCTGCTTCCAATCATACAAATACAAGCAAAAGAGAAAGACAACCTGAAGGATAGGGTGTGAGGAATGTGGGGCTAATGAATTTTAAGGGCCAATGGACAACAGTGAAAATGGAATGCAAAACCCAGTGTGGAGCAGATGTGTGATATCCGCTCACGTTTCATTACAGGATGGTAATTGTTGAGTTGGTGGGTTTGCCAGAGTGCTGAAGACAGAAGCTTAAAAAGCTTCTACTTTAAAGGCATTCAAAGACTGTGGGGCAGAAAATGAGGTAGATAAAAGCTGTTCAAAGTGTAGAGAAGAAAATGTGAGGATTCAGGGTCAATGTGGCAATGCAAGAGTTGGATTTGAGTATCAAGGAGATAGCAAATAGGAAAAATACTTAAGACGGGATCAGAAGGAGTGGGGCACAGGAAGATCATTGGATTTCTGAAGTCATTAATAGACTTCAAAAACTTTTTTCATGGAGTAGTGAAGCCAGAAGACACATGACAAAAAGCTAAGGCATCGCTAACTAAAAAGAGGAAGTGTGAAATATACGTTTTAAAAGTTTGGTGGGGAAAAAAGGACAAGAGATGAAAGAACTATCTAGAATCTATAGAAAAGTTTCTGTGTTTCTGTTTAATTTGTTATTTTTCTTTGTTTTATCAATAAAAGTTATAATTTTATGCTCTTATCTTCAGGAAATATGTAAATACTAAAAGTTAATAATGAAGTTTACAAATATCAATAACATAACTGAATGTAATGGAAATACAAGCTGAATGACATACTGCAGATACACACCATGCTGAATGTGTGAATTAGCAAAATTGAAATCAAATAGCACATTATGTAAGTGTCATATATATTTTCATTTTACTGGAGTTGAAATAGCTGATATAAGAGAATATTTTATCCAGATGTGATGGCGCATACCTGTGATCCATGCTCTCTGAGGGTCCAAGGCAGAAAGATGGCAAGTTCACGTCTTACCTGGGCAATTTAGCAACATACCAAGAGCCTTTCTGTAAGAGAGGGAGAGAGACAGACAGACACAGACAGACTGAGAGACTGAGAGACTGTGAGACTGTGCTTTTTCTTCTTTTATTTTGAAGAGAAACAATTTTCAAAACACAGTTATTAGAGGATAACAATGATTAATACATTGTGTATCCATTATCTTTAAATTAGTTACTCTGAGTACAAGATATCTGCACTTAGTTGTCCAAACAATATTAGCACAAATATTTCTTTTCAATGAACTAAGAGAAATTAGTGGTATAACTATCTTATCTTTTATATATGTATAATATATATAAATATATATATATATATATATATATATATATATAATATACTTTCACCTTTTCACACTAGGGAGACAGTATGATGTTTACACACATGAGTCTGATTTATTTCACTTATGAGTATAGTCTCTAGTTGCATCTATTTATATATGAAGGCATTGAGTTTATCCTTCATTATAGCTGAGTAGTACTCCATTATGTAAAAATACCACATCTTTTTAAAAAAAAATTTTGTTTCAAAGAGGGTAAAATTAAACATAACAAAACAAAACAAAACATATCACAAGAAAACAATGTAAGAGAATCAAATTTCAAAGCAAGACAACAGGAGATTTTCACTGTCTGTCATATTGTCTCTTGTTTTCTTTTAAATAATTGTCCATATCTTCACAGACAATAACTTTATACAAAACAAAATAGTATTAAACTGATCAGAACAGGATGATGAAGGCATTCTAGGCCTTCAAAACCAGACAATAAGGAAGTCAACAATGGCTGCCATCATGTCTCTCGTTCTCTTCAGAATAGCTGTCTATACCTTCATGTATGTTGAAATTAAACAAAACAAAACAAAACAAAACAGGCTAAAGTCACGCTGAACAAAGAATAATAGTATTGCTGGATTTCACATCATGACACAATGGAATCAGCACTGGGTATCTTAATGTCTCTCTTTCTTCAAAGTAGCTGTTTATTTCATTATGCATTATATAATTGATTTTCATAAACTGTTTTGGAGAAGTTCTATGCATGCATGAGTCTCTACCTGTATACCTATCCTTTCTGTTTTAGAGGGAAAAACAAAACAAAACAAAATTCCTAGAAAAACACGAAACAAAAAAGACAAATAAATAACAATAGCAAAGAGCCCAAAACATTGACAATATAGGCCTTCAAAATAGAGTGGTATGAGCATAACTAGGGTTGTTATTTTACATAATGATCTTCAAGAGTTCTTCAGATAACCACACAATCATATGCACAATTGTTCCAATCCAATGAATGTTAAATATTTTGTTCCAAGAACTTATAGAGTTTGTGGCACAATCATCTTAGCTATCTTGTGTTTATATAATTTTAGATATTTTTCTTTTTCCTCATTTTCCCTGAGATACTATTTTTCCCCTTTAAGCAGACTCTTATTCTTTCACCATATTTATTGAGATTTTTGTATCTAAGGTGCTTTTACCCTTTCTTACACTAGGGAGACTATATGGTATTTACACACGTGAGTTTCATTTATTTCACTTATGAGTATGGTCTCAAGTTGTATCCATTTACTTATAAATATCTCAATATGATCATTCTTTATAGCTGAGTAGTACTCCATAGTATAAAAACGCCACATGTTTTTTATCCATTCCTCAGTTGATGGGCACTTAGGTTGTTTCCAAGATCTGGCTATTACAAATTGTGCTGCTATGGACATGGGTGCACATATAACACTGTGATATGATGTTTTCAGTTCTGGGAATAAGCCCAGAAGTGGAATAGCTGGGTCAAATGGGACTTCCAATCCCAGCCTTCTGAGGAATCTCCAGACTGACCTCCACAGTGGTTGCACCAGTCTACACTTCCACCAACAGTGCAGAAGAGTTCCTTTTTCCCTGCAGTCTCTCCAGCATTTGTTGTTGGTAGTTTACTTTATTCTGACCATTCTTTCTGTAGTGAGATGGACTCTCAGTGTTGTTTTAATTTGCATTTCTCTAATGACTAATGATGCTGAACATTTTTTCATGTATTTATTTGCCATTTGTATTTCTTCATCTGAGAACTGTGTATTTATCTCAGGTGCTCATTTCTGGAATGGTTCTTTGAATTTTGGAGATCTGATTTTTTAAAAAATTCTTTATGTGTTCTAGCCAGAAGTCCTTTATCTGAGGGACAGTGCACTAAGATTTTTTTCCCAGTTTGTGGATTTTCTTTTCACTATGCTGGAGATTTCTTTCACCATGCAAAAACTCTTTAATAGGATGTGATCCCAATTATTGATTCTGTGAAATATTTCACATGTGGTTTGATTCTTGCTCATGAATTCTCTACCTACCCTGATGTCTTCAAGATTTCTACCTACTTTGGCTTCTAACACATTTAGTGCATCTGTTTTAATATTTAGATCTTTGATCCATTTAGACTTTAGTGCATGGTGATAGGCATGGGTCTAGTTTTAGTTTTCGGTGTATGGAGAGCCAATTTTTCAAGAGATGAAAGAGACTATCTTTAAAGAGACTATCTCTCTTCCAGAGGATGTGATTGGCCCCTTTATCAAAGATAAGGTGGCTGAGTGTGTTTGTAGTTGTAGTTGTATCTTCTAATCTATTCCATTGATCTTCAGGTCTGTTTTTATTCCAGTATCATGTTGATCTTATTACAGTAGCTTTGTACTGTAACTTCAAGTCAGGGATTGTGATGCTTCTTGCCTTGCCTTTGTTGCTTAGAATTGCCTTTGCTATTCTAGGTCTCTTCTGGTTTCAGATGAATTTGAGGAGTGATTTCTCTAGATATGTGAGGTATGCTAGTGGTATTTTGATTGGGATTGCATTAAATCTGTATAACGATTTTGGGAGAATGGCCATTTTCATAATGTTTGTTCTTCCTATCCATGAACAAGGGATGCCTTTCCTTTTTCTGAGGTCCTCTTCATTTTCTTTTTCTAATTATAATTTTCCCTGAATAGATCTTTTACTTCTTTTGTTAGATTTATTCCTGAGTATTTCATTTTTTGCATGCTATTGTTAAGGATGTGGCTTCTCCTATTTCTTTCTCACTGATTTTGTTAGTGTATAGGAATGCTATTGATTTTTGAGTGTTGACTTTGTATGCAGCTACATTACTGAATGTATTTATTATACCCAGGAATTTTTCAATGGAGTTTTGGGGGTCTTCTATGTAGAGTATCATGTCATCTGCAAATAATGATAATTTAACTTCTTCTTTTCCTACCCTTACTCCTTTTATTTCTCTTTCTTGTCTAATTGTTTTGGCTAGTATTTCCAGTACTATATTGAATAGGAGTGGTGATAATGGACATCCTTGTCTTGTTCCTGATTTTAGGGTAAAGACTTTCAGTTTTTGGCCATTTAATATAGTGCCGGCTGTTGGTTTGTCATAGATGGCTTTTATCATGTTGAGTTAAAAACCATTGATTACAATTTTATATAAGGTTCTTATCATGAGTAAGTGTTGGACCTTATCAAAAACTCTTTCTGTATCTATAAAAATGATCATGTGGTTCTTATTTTTGGCTCTATTGATGCGGTGGATGTCATTTATTGATTTACGTATGTTGAAACATCCCTGCATTCCTGGGATGAATACTACTTGTTCCTGGTGTATAATCTTCTTGATGATTTGCTGCATTGTTTGCCAATATTTTACTGAGAATTTTTGCATCTGTGTTCATTAGGGAGATTGCCCTATAGTTCTCTTTTTTGGTTGGGTCTTTTTCAGGTTTTGGTATTAGAGTAAAATTTGCTTCCAGGAATGAGTTAGGGAGAATTTCTTCCCTTTCAATTTTGTTGAATATTTTGAGGAGTGTCGGCATTAAATCTTTGAATTTCTTGTAGAATTACTCAGTGAATCCATTTGGGCCCTCTGGTCTTTGTTGGTAAGAAATTGATTACATTTTCAATTTTTTAAAAATGAAATTGGGTTATTCAGCAGTTTTACATCTTCTTGACCCAGTTTTGGTAGTTCACCTGTTTCTAGAAATCTGTCCATTTCTTCTTTGTTATCAAGCCTATCAGAGTAGATATTATATATTATATATTATAAATATATATTATATATTATATATTATATAATTATAATATATATTATATAATATATAATATATATATTATATAATATATAATGGTTAAAACTTATATATATATATATATATATTTAATTTTTGTCATGTTACCTTTCTGCTGTTGATTCTTTACCTTTCCATTCTGCTTAATTGTTTGCCTTGCTCAGTGGCTTTTCCTATGTATCTAGAATGCCTTTCAATATTCTTTGCAGGGTTGATTTGGTGGTCATGAAGTTCTTCAGCTGTTCTTTATCATGGAAGTCTCTTATTTTTCCATCCATTATGAAGGACAGGTTTGCAAGGTACATCAGTCTGGGTTGGAAGTTGTTTTCCTTTAGGATCTGAAATACTTCACTACATGCTCTTCTTGACGTCATTGTGTTGAGAAGTCTGCTGTGATTCTGATAGGCTTTCCTTTATAGGTAATCTGTCTCTTCACTCTAGTAGCTTTTAACATTCTGTTCTTATGTTGGATTTCTGGGATGGTGATTATTATATGTCTGGTTGTAGTTTTCTTTTTGTTATGGTTATTTGGAGTTCTACATGCTTCACTGATCTGTATGTCAGTTTCCATTCTCATGTTTGGGAAATTTTCAGCTATTATTTCTGTAAATAGCCTCTTGATATCATTTGTGTTGTCACCTTTTTTGTTTATACCTATCAAACCTATGTTGTTTTTCTTTGCATCATCTTGCAGCTATTGTTATTTCCTGATTCCTTGTAATTTTTAAAAGATCTTTTCTTTCCTGTTCACTAGCTGAAAACTTCTCTTCAAGGTCTGAAATTCTATCTTCACTTTTGATGAAATTTTTTATTTCCTGTATGTCTCCTTGAATCTGCTTCATGAATTCTGTTTGTTTCTTATATTGTTCAGTCAGGGTTTCCATCTTATTGTATTGTTCCTCTAATTTTTTTAAACTATGTCTTCTTTAGATGTGTTCAGCATTTCTTTCATTACATTTATATCTTCCTTTACCTAAGAGATTACTTCTGATCTGAGTTCTTTTATAGCTTCTCAGAGTTGTTTCTTTACTTCAGTTGTTATCATTTCAGGAATTTCAAGTATATGGCTTACATTTTTTTCTGTGTCCACGTCCTAGGCTTGCTTGGGTTTGGCTGGAAGTTTGAGATTTCATTTTGCTGTTTCATTTTGTGATTTTCCTGTATTTCTGGATTTCAAGGGATGCTCCAAAGCTTCCCCTGTGTGCTGGGAATCACCTGGCCCACTTTTGGGATCCCAGGGCAGACTTCAGGCAACTGCCAGCAGCTTTGAGGTCACTGGGTGTGGCCCATTAAGGCCTGCAGGACCTCTTGTGATTTGGGATGCTAGGTGTGGTCTTACTGACTGGCACAAAGCTTCCCCATGCACTGGGATTCAACTCATGCACATTCGGCTACCAGGACTGAATTCAGGCCTCTGCCAGCCACTTGGAGTTCACTGGGTGTGACCCAGTTAGGCTTGCAGGGGCCTCCCCTGTGTTCTCTGGTGATTTGGGATGCTGGGTGTGGTCTTACTGGCTGGGAGCATTCCAATGCTTCCCTGAGCTTTGGGATTCAACTTGCACCTGTTAAGCTCTCAGGACTGAATTTAGGCCCTTGCTAGCTGCTTGGGGTTCACTGGGAATGACCCAGTAAATATATCACATCTTTTTAATCCACTCCTTGGTTGATGGGCATTTGGGTTGTTTTCAAGATTTAGCTTCTACAAATTGTGTTACTATAAACATAGGGCACTTGTATCTATTTGATATGATTTTTTAAATTCTTCTGAAAGAGTACCCAAAAGGGGAATAGCTGGGTCAAATGGAACCTCCAGTCCTAGCTATCTGAGGAATCTCCACACTGATTTCCAGCATGGTTGTACCAGTCCATACTCTCACTAACAGTGGAGAAGTGTTCCTTTCTTCCCCAAAACCCCTCCAGCATTTATTACTGGCTGATATGTTAATAAAAACCAATGTTTCCAGGGTGAGGTAGACTCTCAGTGTTATTTTAATTTGCATTACTTTAATAACCAGTGAGGTTGAACATTTTTTAATATATTTATTTACTGTTTGTTTTCATCTGAGAAGTGTGTATTCATCTCAGATACCCATTTTTAATTAGGTCCTTAAATTTGGGAGGTCTGATATTTTGAGTTCTTTGTATATACTTTGTCTGCAGAACAGCTGTCAATCTTTTATCCCAAATTGGAGTTGTCTCTTTACTCTTGCTTTGTAAAAGCTTTTAAATAAGACGAGATCCCAGTTTTTGATTCTTTGTGATAGTTCTGTGCAATTGGGGTTTTATTCAAAATGTCTGCCTACACCAATGTTTTCAAGAGCTTTACCTCTTCTATCTTATAACAGATATAATGTTTCTGTTTTAATAGTTAGATCTTTGATTCATTCCAAATTTAGTTTAGGTCAAGTAGAAAGATACAGGTCCAATTTTAATCTTCAGCAGAATGAGTTTTTCCAGCACCATTTATTAAAAAGGCTATCCTTTATCCAGTGAATGTGCTTGGCACCTTTGTCAAAGGTAAGGTGGCTTAGTTTATCTGGAGTAATAACTACATCTTCTAATATGTTCCATTGATCTTTTGGTCTGTTTCTTTGCCAGTACCACACTGTTTTTAACACAGTCACTTTACACTATATTTTCCAGTCAGGAATTTTAACCCCCATTGTCTTGCCTTCATTGTCCAGAATTGCCTTTGCTATTGTAGGTGTCTTATGGTTCCAGCTGTACTTTAGGATTGTTTTCTATTGAGATATGCTTTGGGAATTTTGATCATAATTACATTGAATCTGTACAATAGTTTTGGAAGTACAGTCATTTTTATTATATTGGTTCTTCTGACACAAGAGCAAGGGATGTCTTTTCATTTTGTAATATACTCTTCAATCTCCTTTTCCAGTGTACTTCAGTTTTCAATGCAGAAGTCTTTTACATCTTTTGTTACATTGATTTCTTGATATTTAAATTTTTTTGGATGCTATTGTCAAAGGTGGTGTTTCACTGATTTTTCTCTCAGTAAATTTGTTATTTATGTATAGGAAGACTGATTGATTTTTGAGTCTTGACTTTGTATCCAGCTACACTACTGAATTTGCTTATTAAATCTACCAGTTTCTAGTGGGGTTTGGGGGGATATTCTAAATAGGGCATCGTGTCATTTGCAAATAATGATAATTTAAATTCATCCTTTCTTATCTTTATTCCTTTTATTTCTTTCTCTTGTCTAATGGTTCTGGCTAATGCTTCCAGGAGTGTGTTGAATAAGAGTGTAGAAAGTGGACAACCTTGTCTCATTCCTGATTTTAGAGAGAAAGTTTTCTGTTTTTGTAAATTTAGGGTATTGTTGCCTGTTGTTTTGTCATAGATGGATTTTATCAGGTTGAGGTAAAGACTGTTTATTCCTAATTTTGGTAATGATTTTTTATCATGAATGGATGCTGGACTGTCTCAAAAACATTTTCTGCTTATATTGAGATACTCATATGATTTTTGTCCTTGCCTCTGTTAATATGGTATATTACATTCATTGATTTGCGTATGTTGAACCATCCTTGCATCCCTGAGATGAATCCCATTTGATTATGGTGTATAATTTTCTTAATGATTTTCTGCATTTGGTTTGTCAGTATTTTATTGTGGATTTTTTGCATCTATGTTCATTAGGGAGATTGGCCTGTAATTCTTTCTTTGTTGGGTCCTTCTCCAATTTTGATATCAGGATATTACTTGCATGAGGAATTAATTTGGGAGTGTTGCTTCCCTTTAAATTTCATGAAAGAGTTTGGGAGATAGAGGTGTTAGGACTTCTCTAAATTTCTTGTAGAATTCAGCAGTGAATCAGTCAGGGCCTGGGCTTTTCTTCATTGATAGATTTTAATTACATCTTCAATTTCATGGACTAATATTGGTTTATTTAGAGTCTTTATATCTTCTTGGTTCAGCTTGGTAGTTCATATATACTTAAATATCTTTTCATTTCTTCTGCATTTTCCACCTTATTAGAATACAAGTTTTCAAAGTAGGTAGAGATGGTCTCCTGGATTTTTGTAAGGTCTATTGTGATTCACCTTTTTCATTTCTCATTGTATAGATTTGAGTCTTTGCTTTCCTTTTTTGATAAAATCGGATAAGAGTTTGTGAATTTCATTTAATTTTTCAAAGAACCAACTCTTTGATTCATTAATTCTTTGTATTTTTTCTTCATCTACAATGCATTAATTTCTGCTCTGTTATTTTTGCTTTCTTGTATGACCATTTGGCTTAGCCTGCTTTTCTTTATCTAGAAATTTGAGGTTCACCATTAAATTGTTTATATGTACTTGCTATGTTTTCTTAATATAAGAAATTACTGCCATAAATTTCCCACTTAGGATTACTTTCATTATGTCTCATAAGTTTCAGTATGCTGTACTGTTATCATCATCAACTGTAAAAACTACCTAATTTCTTCTTTAATTTCATCTGTGACCTATTGGTTGTTCAGGAGGGTGCTATTTTATTTCCATATGTTTATGAATTTCTGATGGTTTCTTTTGCCATTGATTTCCAATTTCATTGCACTGTCATCTGATAATAAGAATTTCAATTCCTTTGCATTTACTTAAGTATGTTCTAAGAAGTCAGTATATGGTCTATTTTAGAGAATGTCCCATGTGCAACTGAGAAAAAAATGTATTCTGATGTTGTGGGGTGGAACACTCTGTAGACATCTACTAAGTCCAATTGTTAAGTAGTTTGATTCATATCTAATATTTCATTATTGATTTTTTTTCTAGTTGATCTGTCTTTTGTGGCAGTGGGGTATTAAGATTCCCCAATACAATTGTATTAGTGCTTATTTCATTTTTCATGCCCATTAGTATTTGTTTTATATAGTTGCTTTCACTGTTATTTGTTGGATATATGTTTATAATTGTTATCTCTTCCTCTTGGATAGTTCCCTTACAAGGATGTAGTAATGTTATTTATCTCTCTTAATAAGTCTTGGCTTGAAATTCATTCTGTCTGCAAAGAGAATAGCTAGTCTTCCTTTTTCTGAGTTTCTATTACATGAGTATTTCTGTTTTTTAATTTTTAGTCTATGGCTTTCTTTTAGAAATTAAATGTGTTGAATGTTGCTTCTTCATCCATTCTGACAGTTTGTCTCTTTTGATTGGTTATTTAAGACTGTTAATATTGATGATTATAATTGATCTGTATTGATTTAACCATGTCATGTTATTTTTCTGTTGTAGATTTCCTCTAATTTTTTGTGTCCTATTTAATTGTTTGCCTTGCCTGGTGCCTTCCTTCTGTTGTGGTTCATGGATTTGTAATCCTTGTATCTCTTTCTGAAATTTCCTTCAAAATAATTTGGAGTGTTCATTTGGTGGTTTTAAATATCCTCAGATATTTTTGGCATGGAAGTGTTTTATTTTTCCATCAGTTTTGAAAGAGGTTTTTTTAGGGTCAGTCTCAGTTGAAAGTTGTTTTCCTTCAAAACTTGAAATAGGTCTCTTTGACTTGAGAGTTTGTGCTAAGAAGTCAGCTGTGATTCAGATGAATCACCATTTAGGTGATTTGTTTCTTCTCCCTAATAGCATTTAAGTTTCTATTCTTGTGCTGAATTTCTGGAACCTTGACTATGATATGCCGGGCTGTAGAGTATTTTTGTTTGTAGGTAACTGGAATACAATATGTCTCACTTATCTGTATACAAAGTTGTTTTTCTCTACCAGGGAAGTTTTCTGCCTTGACACCTGTGAACAATTTTCTAAATCATTTGCGATATCTCTTGCTTTTTCATTGACTCCCATCAATTTTAAGTTATTCTTCTTTGCATTGTCTAGCAGCTGCTGGAAAGATTTCTCATGATTCCTTGCTATTTTTGAGGAATCTTTCTTTTCATGATTGCTAGCTGCAAGCCTGGCTTGTATATCTGAGATCCTGTCCTCACATTGGCTTAATCTGCAACAGATACTTTCAATGGAATTTTATTCTCTTGTATATCTGCTTGAATCACCCTTATGGATTCCATTTCTTTCCTGTGCTGATACTTTTCCAGAGGCTTTCAGATTGTCCTGCCTTATTGTTCCCTGCATTTGCATTTGGTGACCTGGATGTCTGGGGTTGCATCTTGTTTAATTGTTTTCTCATTTTTTAGTCTAGTTCCTGGAGTGATGCTTGTAAATTGCCTATGGTGGGTTGGTTTGTTTCTACTGTTTCAGGCCCTTAGGTAATGACTACCTCTCTGAAGTATCTTCCAGGTGTAACTGGATTTTGAATTTTGAGTCTGTTGAAGCTCCTGTGTCTCCTTCTTGGAGAGGAGAAGTTGCTGTCCCTGGTTCACAGTGTTTTCTGTGACCCCCTGTCATTCTCAGCCAAGGAATACCAGGAGGAACAGGTGTTTACGACAAGGATGTTGCTTTTGGCTTTAGTGGTACCAGAAACTGCAAACATATCCTAGAACATGACAAACTGAGCTAACCATTAATTTGCCACCTTTAACTATATGAACTAGATTTGTGGCTGTATAACAAAATCTAAAACAAACCAGAAAATTATATGCAGCATTTGAGTTCTTACTATGTCAATTTTGCCCTGAAGTGTTAAAATTTAAAATGTGTTGAGGAAAAAAAGTAGACAAGTGAAACAAGATGAAAAGATTAGAAGTAAAGATGGAGGACAAAGGAGGAGGATGATAATTTTGGAAACTGGTGCAGAAGCCTAGAGGGAAAGAGAGAAAGAAAAAATAAAAAGAACAGAACAAAACCCCAATCACAAATAGGCTAGAAACCACATTCACACTCACATAAAGACAAGAGCAAACAATGAAGGGAAAAAAGGGAAAACAAAAAGCAAGAAAAACAAAACAAAAAAACCCCACCACCACAGCAACCAAACACAAACTAAAGAGAGGGGAAAAGTCCATTTTTTCATTTGTCAATATTTATCCATACTTTCTCTGGTAGACAACTTGTGGAGACAGAGTCCCAATCTATTCCAGTCTATCTCAACAAGCCAGCCATAGCTATTTGGTGGGGTAGTGGATAATCTCAGTCTCTACTCTCTGGCTCAGACCAGACTCATTTGGCTCACCACCTTCCAAGCACCTTCCATTAGTCTGAGCCCAGCTGGGAGCAACTAGATAGAGCCAGCTGCAATTCTGAGTTCTGATCTCATTAGGCCTGTCTCCAAGATGGCTCCAGGTCAATTGCTGTCTTCTGCAGGAGGGCTGAGCCTTCCACATTCACTGTTATCCAGTACAGTCCTTCACTTCCAGTGTTCCCCTCCATTGCTGTGTTTCTCTGCAGAAGCCTATGCCAGCCATTACTGTATATCCACAGGTTTGAGCCACTTCTCTTGTGCAGTGAATCCCATCTCAGACAGAAGGCATTGCTGGCTACGTCCTTGTTTGTTGAAATTTCTCTCTTCACTCTCGCCATGGGCTTCCATTTGCACTTCAGATTCTTCTGTGATCCACTTCCCTTCTTTTCTTCCTCATGTTGCTATATTCTAGCATCTGGATGTTGGCTCTCTGAGTGGCTCTTTCTCTGCTGCTTATCACTCTGCCATCTTGGTCTCCCCTCTGCTTTTGCTTAAGAAATACTTTTGTAGTACTTTGGAGTAAAGGATGACAAAGTATGTACATTTTTCAAGTAAGTGTGATCAAATCATTTTCTCTTAATTTGTGTATTTTGTGTGTATTATGTATTCCACATACTTACTATATTTAAGACAAAAAGCACAAAAGATTTTTAAAATGCAGTAAAATGTTTATAAATAAGTGTGCATAAAAAATATAAAGATATCTTTTTTGTTACTTTAGTTTTATGATTTTTCAAGGCATTTGAAATTGTTTTCAAATAAAAAACATGAAAACAAAGAAGAGAAACTAATCTTTGTGGTTGAAATACTCAAAGACAATCTGTAGAGATATTCTTGGTACCTGTAAGAGTTTCTCCAGTCAAAAGCATTCCCTTTTCTCTTACCTCAAATGATCATTTATTCCTGTAAGCCTATTAAATAACATATCCTGCTAAAGAAAATGTAGTGATAGTTTATTTAAGTGAAGACTGTTTTAAATGAATGCTTCTGCTTGTAAATTGACATCTATCACATGAAACAACATATGGACATGAGAACAACTTGGTAATTAATTGAAACTGTTTTTGCACCCCGAAGAAATCATTTTCCTCTTTCTAATTTTTTAATCCTATGCCTGCTTATCAACGTTCTTAAAGCTCCTTAATGGTGTTACATTACAACTAAGTTCTCTAAATACAGAGATACGTTATATACCATAATGTTTACTTCAATCTTCAGTAGCAAAGTAAAAGAACCTTTACACATAAAGTCAGTAAGTAAAACCAATGTAAGTCATTTGATCAGTGAGTTACCATCATATATGAAATGATTCAGATATAATCACTGCTATTTAAACTGTAGTTTTCTTAAGAGAGTTTAATGCAACACATGCAATTATCCATAAGAAATCTGATGAAAGGGCCTGAATAAAGCACAAATAATTAAATTAAATTTCTTAATAAGACAGATTTCTCTAACTGCAATAGTTACAGTGTATGACTACATGGATTTATTTACATGTTTGAAAACAAATTTCCATGCACAGACTCAGATTAAAAGAAGATTAAAAGAAGGTGTTAATTTAAATGAATAGATATACAAAAAAGTTTATATGATGTTGAAAGTAGGAACATTATTAAGATCTGACATTATCACTTGAAATGGATCTTTCTAATCTGTTCTGTCTCTATTCCTCTCTTCACTGAACTATCTATCATATAGGTGATGGCATAATCAAGTAGAGCGCTATTGCTCACTTTTTGCAGCTGTGTAATACTCTTTCTGTGGATGTGATTATTTACTTTATCATTCCTGTATGATGAACATTTTGGAAATAACCATTATTTTGCTAGTACATCTGTTGCTGAAATTTCTTCAAGATATACCTTTTTATACTTTTGCAACTGCACCTTTGGGACGGAATATGTGAGCTAGATTTCATGGGTCAAAAATATAAATGCTTATGTAAAATTTTTAAAATGCTGCTGAATTACAACCCCTAGTGATTGTATCACTTTGCACTCCCCTCAGTCATATACACAGACATCCACTTTGTCTACAGTAGACAATAGTCATCCTTCAGTGTCTGTGGGAGGATTAGTTCTAAGGCATCCTGTATAATATCAAATACATAGACACTGAAGTCCCATGTAGAAAGGTACTGTTTGTGTATAATCTATCCATGCCACTCCTCTGACTTTAAACAATCTTTAGCTTGCATTTAATACCTAAAATAGTAAATCTGAGTGCTATGTAAATAGTTATTACATGGTATTACTTTAAACATTTTTAATAGTTCATATCCACATTTGCTTGAGTCAAAGATACAAAATATAAGGCAACAGAGAGTCAGTCATATATCCAAAACTTCTGGATTTTTGTATATCTGGGTGAGAAACATACATTTTTCTTACTACGATCAACCCTGAGAAACTTTTCATGAACAGTTCTAATGGATACAGTTTGAAATTATTTGTGTCCTTCACATTAAAACGAATAACATCACTACTGTTTGATTTTCTGATATGTATCTCAGGAACTCCATTTGCAATTTCAAAGCATTTGGAAAATGCAGCCCTATAGCATATTCTTATCTAAATATGGAAAGAAGCATGACTTTGCATATTTGAAGAGTCCTGCTATAATTCTGTAAGTGAACTAATTTATTGAGTCTGTCAAATTGTAAGCCATTGCAAATGTTTTCCTACACTCTTAGTAGGAAGAGTAAGGGGGCTACCAGCACATAAAATTTCTTCATGAAAATGAGGTGACATTGATTGTCCAGTTGTAAAACTCTTGTGTTATTTGACAACATGTATAGGTGCAAAAGTTTTACTTACTATCTTAATATACAGACGAGGAGACTGCGAGCTAGAGGGCAGGTAAGCCGTTGCAAGGAACATCACCCTACGACGGGCTTGAACGTGGTTCTCCACGGCCTAGTTCAATGCTATTTTTATTTCAGACTTTCCACTAGGAATAGAAACTTTCATAGCAAGAGTGGCACCTTGCCACTGACAAAGGCTTTTTGATGTGAATCAACTACCTTTTGTAAGTTACTTCAAAAAAGAAAGCAGAGGGAAAAGCTGAAATAGCATTTTCACAGGCACTGTAATGAAAAGAGAAACCTAGGGAGCCATAACAATTGAGAAAGTTTTTCTGCCACCTGTATCTTTTCCTTGAATCTGGCACAGGTTGCTTGACCACTTCTTGCCAGTGCATTCTTGTCTCAAAGGTATAAAATTTATCTGTACCCAGTTTTTCATATGTCGGTGGATTTTCATGATGGTCGGAGTAGTGGACAGTGTTCATAAGTATATTTTAAGCTTACAATCTTTAATTAAAAAATAAGCAATCATTTTGTGAGTTGGACTTTTGAGGTGTTCCTCTGAAACAGTGCCAGCATTTCACTTTCCATATGATGAATAAGGATCTAAACTCCCATCAAACCCTGCACACAAGAAGTGTCATTACACACATTATCCTCTTGGATTTTATTTCTTTATTTATTGTACAGACTAAATTTTCACCATGCCCACTTTAGAGGGAATATTTAGTATTACTTAATACAAAAGCAATACTTAGCTCAGTATAATTGAAAACATTGAAAACTGAGAATATGATCGATTCTTTTATAATAAACAGAGGGTATGTTTTGCTGTTTTTGTATAATTTATTAAAGAGTAAAGTATTTCTTCTGTGTCACCCTTTAAAAGGATTGCCATATTTTAAAAATTTGGATCATCTTCCATTACCTGATCTTTCTTATGAAGCACTTTGGAATTCCTTTAGTGTGAAATATTTGCTGTTGTCTACATCATCTTTTTCTTCACACATTCTTTTGTTCGCATTTATGCTGATAATTTCACTTTCACTACATTCTTCTCACTGTGTATCTGGAGAATCCACTTTTACCAGTGTGCAAATATTCCAATGGTCCACTGATTTCTCTAAAATTCTAGTTTATGCACATTTATATTTTACTTGTAGTATTGTTACTAATTTTTCTATCCCTTTCATCCTTATGGCCATGTTACTGTTTTGATGTGAAGCTTTGTAAAATGTCAGAGGGGTACATCATGGAGAGACAAGTGACACAGCTATGCATGCTGCTGTCCATGTGAGAAATAAAAAACATGCACAGTGAGCAGGTTCTGAGAGGCAGAGAAGAAGTCAGTTGACCAGTCACCAATCACAGTGCAGAGGTCTTCTTTGTGGATGATGTACTTTTGTAGATTCAAGTTCGGGCTTCATGCAATTATTTGTAGTTAATGAACTATAGTAATCTAAACTCATGTCCATGAAAACTATCCATAGTAGCTAAGACTCTTACTATTTTTAGCTATTTGTGCTACATTATTCACATTCCTATTTATATGGGTTGAAAAAGATTCTTCCTTAACCTGACTACCCAGATCCTAACTTTCTTTCATTAACTTTCAGCTTCTCCTGCTTTAATAGACAAATCCTTTGGTCAATTTTTGAAGGCTTTCATCATAAAAACACATCTTATTGGCCCAAATCATCTGAGAAATCTCTTTAATGTCTTGTGCAAACACGAGTTCATATGTTGGAGTTTAATTTCCCTTATGGTGATCAGTAGTCCTGTTTTCAAATGGTATTCCATGGAGTCTCCCCTCCACATACAGTGGGAGCAGTCCAGTTTATTTTGAAGGGAATGATGGGTACAGAAGAGATTATAATAATATTTTAGCATATAATCTCATTTAACAAATCAATTAACTGCAAATTCATGATAATCAAATCACAAACACTGCATATATGATAAAAATTACAATGAATTCTAAAATTAAAAAAATTACAATAAAAGATTCATTACCATTAATCCTGTTTAAAATCTTCCTGCTAGTTTTGAACACACTTATCCAATCATCCTTGTCATATTCCGAAGCACTTCTGGAAGTCCTCTTTCAAGAGTACCTTTAGTTGAGCAGTTGTGGTTACCTCAGTGTCCTGAATTGATGGAAAATGTTTAACTTTCATTTTATTTTGACTTTGGGGAAGACCCAGAAGTTGCATGGTGCCAGATCTGATGACTAGGGTACATGAGGACACTCCATCATGTTTCGCTTTACAGAAATGGACATAAAGGGTTTAAACTGACTCAGGAAATTGAGGAAGACACAGAAGACATGCACGAAATGAAACTTCCATAATATGTCAGGAAGTGACAAGAACTCTGGGATAGTATTTGAAATGATGGAAAATATTTTGGGCAGCTTACATTGTATTAACAGTTTATTAATTTATAAAATTGACTATATTACTGAATTCCTGAAATGGTCTTAACATTTTATTCCAGAAGAAAAATATATCTGATTATAAACTCTACCAAATGGTATTAAATCTACAGTTTAATGGCATTAATTTTAAATGAGACTAATTTTATATTTTATACTCTTCCACATGTCAAAGCCTCATAGATTTTAAGACAAATTTTCTGGACCTAATGTCTTCTAAAAACTGTATCTTTTCTCACAAGAGATGCAATTTTCTAAAATCATCTTAACAAATAATAGGATGCATAAATCTGATCCTAGAAATTCTTTTGTGTATCCTTTTGACAGGCTATATATAAACATAAATGGATAATATTAAGCAAACATAAATTAGAATGTATAGTTGTTCTGAACTTGTTCTAAACTTTTAATATCACATATTGCATATTACTCATAGGGAAACAAAAGTGAAATACTACCAGATTAGAGAAATAAATAACATACATTTTGAGAATTTCCCCAATCTAACAGCCATATTTTTGCTCCATAAACTAAAATAAATGATTTGATGTTTTACTTTTCATAATCTCAGATCTACTGAAAAGTCAGAACACTTGCATATCTGTTTTCAAGATTTAACAATTTATAGATATCCTGATTATTATTTTTTAGAAAATCAGACAAATGAGGTGAGGTGTGGTGGCACATACCTATAATCCTATAGTAACTCAGGAGGCAGAGGTAGGAGGATTTCCACAGTTCAAGACCAGTCTGGGCCATATAGTGAGCTCAAGGATAGACTGAGCTATATAGTGAGATCTCAAAACAAAACAAGACAAAACAAAACAAAACAAAGCAGAGAAATATGGATATAGCTTCCCAAGGTTGTAAAATTATTCCCTACCCTTTTTACTTCCTTTATTTTGGATGGTAGGTAGTAGGGATTGAACCCAGGTACATGTCCAGATTTCTCTGTTTTATTTTGAGATAATGTCTCACTAAGTCGTCCAGGCTGGACTCAAACTAGAGACCCTCCTGCCTCAATCTCTGAAGTAGCTGGGCTAGTGATCATCTGCAACCTCAGTGGACTTTCTTTTTTTGTAGTATGAAGTTTTATTATACTTCTGTTTTAATAGATTCTAATTCTCTCTCTGCCTCTGCCTCTCTCTCTCTCTCTCTCTCTCTCTCTCTCTATATATATATATATATATATATATATATATAACAGTATCTCTACTGTTTTAATTTTTGGTTTGATATAAGTATCACTGAGCCACAGTGGGAGTTTTCTTTCTAATCTTTCCTTTTCAAATTTTTCTTTGAAATGAAATAACTTGTTAATTTCGTCATCTTACAGGGTGAAATTTAAGAACAAATCTCTATTAGTGATAACCAAGTTCTACTGACACATATCCATATGCTTATTTCTCTCAGATAGAATATTTTTGAGTATATTACATATCAAGAAAATTATGCACTTAGATTTGCATTTTCTTCTTTTAAAAATTGAATATTTTAGAATGCTTTTTGGAAGTACACTAAGAACTTATTTAGGGTAGACAAGCTTGGTGTTATTCATGGTAAACTGAAAGCATAGTTTCTTTTTTACTATGAAAGAAAACTATAGTCTTGGGAGAGTTTCCAAAGATGACGGACAGGTAGGTAGCAGGAGAGAGATCCTCTCTGAGAGAGACAGCTTAAATGCCAGAATTTAACACCCTGGAGAGACCCAAACAGAGAGAGATGGACTCTCTCAATCCAGGAAGAAACTAAAGTTAAAAAAAAACCACTCAAATATGAGGTCCCAGGGCTGTAATTAGTGAAGCTAAGATCAGCAAGCACGGTGCCCTCCTCGAGCTGCCTGAATTCCTGCCTGAGAGTGACCTGACCGACCAAACTGCGCTGATGCGACTGGCTTGAGCGGCTGGAGCGTGGAGCTGAACATCCCTGTGTGCGGCTTGCCCGGCCCTGGCCCTGCACACGACCCACCCAGAGGCACCGTGAATTTGTGCTGCAGCCACGCTGAAGTTGGAGGTCTGGGAGCCCAGCAGTTCTCAGGGACCGGCATCAACACGCGGTGAGTGATGGGAAGAAGACCCTCCCACAGGAAAGGGGAAACCGACTGGAAGACACACTGGATTTGGGCAGGGGAGCCCTAACTCCATAAGGAAGTGGCTTCAGTTGGTTGTTCCCCTCGCCAAGTGGATTGGTGGAATCTGCTTGGATTGGGCCGTGCCCCTGGCCGGGACCCAGTGGGTTGTTACAAACTAATTCCCTGAGCACAGCCGCACACTGACACAGTGAAGGCCTCAAAGGTTGACTGGCCCAGCGGAGAGGAGCCAGAGCACACTGCACTTGCTTGAACTTCACTCTCTGATAGTGGCCAGCAGAGGGCAGAAGCCCCTAGCCTGCGTGCTCCAGAGGAGTGTTAACCAACAAGAAAAGGGGCTGGGAATTACACTGTACACTTGTATGGAAGGAACCAAAAACATGATGAAAGGGTGAAATAAGAAAAAAAACCCTGCCCCCAACCCTGAGAACATTGATCCAGGAAAGATAAATACAAAAGAGATTGAGGGCAGCAAACATGCGACATCAAACACAGCAGTAGTAGACATAAAGAGATATCTTCAGGACCTCGTAAGTGGGATCAAAACTGAAATATTAATTCAAATTAAACAAGAGATAAGTAGATTAATAAAAGAAAGGCTGGGCACCTCTCAAGAAGACACAGACGGAAGAATGGAGGAACACAAAAGGAAAGAAACATTTAATGAAGAAAACAAGAAAAACCTAGAATTCATGAAGCAAATTCAAAGAGATTATCAGGAAACTAAAGACTCCATAGAAAGCTGGCAAAACTGCTTGAAAGAAACCAATGATAGACTATCAAAAATTGAACACAGGCTTGCAATGTGTGACCATGAAAGGGAAGATCTCTTAAAAATAACAAGGGAGCAGGCAGTAACTATACAAAGACTAGAAGATGAAAAGAGGATCTATAACTTAAGAATAAAGCATGTGAATGAACAAGCAGGAGTCAAAACAGAGGAATTGCAAAGGCTATTCACAGAAATTATTAAGGAAAATTTCCCAAGCAAAGGAAAAGGAAATGATATGCAGATGTATGAAGCATACAGAACTCCAGCCACCTATAACCAAAACAGAGCTATACCTAGACACATAATAATCAAGATCCCAGAAATTCAATATAAGAACAGAATATTCAAAGCCATCAGAGAAAAGAAACAGGTCACCTATATAGGAAAACCCATCAAAATCACGGCAGACTTCTTGACACAGACCATCAGGTCAAGAAGAGCTTGGAGTGAAGTAATTCAAGCCCTGAAGGAGAACAACCTCCAGCCCAGATTAATGTATCCTGCAAAACTCTCTTGAGAAATTAATGGAGAAACAAGATGTTTCCATGACAAAGAGGAACTTGGAGAATTTGTGACCACCAATACAACTCTCTAAAAAATACTGAAGGACATTTTAAGAGAGAGAGAGAACAAGAATATTAGCATTTCAGGAACAATGGCAGAGAGGCCTCAGTGAATGGGTCAGACAGTGGAGTGGAAGAGAAAAATAGACAACCAACGGCAGAAAAACAGAATAGCAGAAATAAGACAGAGAAGATTGGCTATAATCTCTAGTATAGAGGGCCTTGAAATATTAACAGAGAGAAACACAGGCAGAGTAGATCAGGAGATAGGGTCCATTGAGATGCTCTATATAGGGAGGCAGTGGGACCCAAAACAAGCAGTGCACCCTATGGGAGTGAAAGGGGAGGAATTGTCTAAAAAAGGAAGGCAGAGGATATTGTTAATTGGGTAACAAGATTTAAAATTTACATTATTCTCACCACTCTGCTTGGATGGATTGCATGCTGTTCCAGTTTGTCTACTTACACTAGACTTGAGGACATGGTCAGCTATCCCAAAAATAAGAGGACATATTATGGTAATCATCCCTAATTTCCTATCAACTTAATCTGCAGCCCTTTATAACTTATACTGTCTTATTATGACTGATCTTATTTGAATCTGGGTTGTTAGATTGCTACTTTATATTGACTGATTTTATTTAAATCTGTTATGATGGATAGCATCAAGTCTAAGAGTATAGGCAACTACACTGAAGATGACAAGATTCACTAAGATACCCACTCTGGTTTGATTATTACTTGCTTTTGAA
>PVJX010009367.1:0-61333 GCA_004027295.1 Dolichotis patagonum | reverse complement strand
GGGACAATCAAATGTGATTTAGCAATTCTGCTATATTTATTTCTATTTCTACAATGTGAGATTACAGTAGTTCAAAACAAAGATTAATATTCTAAAATTCAGAGCAGCTGAGAGAATTTTACTAGTATAAGATAGAGTGGACTATACACAGCTGGAGGATTTGTAAGTCCTATTAGAAGGCCATAGATATAAAGCAGGATTATTATTTGTTAGAGTTATCATAGAAGGTGGTTAGTCTGGTAAGCGATATTTTCCCCCATGTCTTTGAGGTTCCATAGTTCATGATTTCATTAATGAACTGACAACCCAAAATCACTAATAAATCTCTGCATCTCAAAAGATCAAAACCTGTTTAGATGTTCTTCAAAAGTTGAATTAGAGGGCTGCGTTATAGCTGAGTGGCACAAGCACTGACATGGCAAAAAGAATCCAATGAGCATTTAGGATTGTAATATCATAGTTGTCCTAGTGGTTTCACACAAGATCCAAAGAGTAAAGAGGATGATAAGAATTGCTAGCAAGTCTTGTTTTAGTCTCCAAACTCAGGCATAACTTGGCTCCAAAGAAACCACCAGTAAGGTGAACAGTGAGATTTGAAAGCTGGGTGCCCAGACACCAAAGCACATATAACCAGGCATATATACTTCAACCTTAAATTTCTAGACACCTGAATCACTACCACTTGTAAAGTAGTCTTCACTGGTTAGTCATTCAATCATATATTCTGTCTGCATTTAATAATTTGCATGTTAATCTGATTAATTTGTTCAGAGACCTTAGAGTTGTTTTTTGATTTTAACATTCTTATAGGAAGGTCTCTTTGGTTAGGCATATTTCTTTCTTTCATCACAGTAGCCTCTTGACAATTCTAATCAAGATTGTGTAATCCAGAACAAATTAAAAGGTACTTTGCCTACACCCTTAAGAGACCCTTTTTTTCTTCCATAATTAATTCAAGGAAGTTTTCCTGAGCACATTCTATGAGATAATATATTTGAAAATCACTGAGAACTCATTGTCTAATGAAGAAAGGGAAATAATTTAAATTCTTGCATGATACATGTTTTATAGGATCTCTGCAATGTGACTCTCAGTCTTATTTTGAGCCTTGATTACTCCTGCCATAGTATTCACATATATCCTGTG
This sequence comes from Dolichotis patagonum, assembly GCA_004027295.1. Classification (NCBI taxonomy): domain Eukaryota; kingdom Metazoa; phylum Chordata; class Mammalia; order Rodentia; family Caviidae; genus Dolichotis; species Dolichotis patagonum. The sequence continues at coordinate 60,187 of PVJX010009367.1, read as the reverse complement.
ACAAAGATATACATGATGACTTACCATTCCTTAAACAATTCAGTATGTTCATGTGTATGTGCTTATCATAACTCCTGTGAGCACACCCTTGCCTTCCTAGGGGTTCTTCTCTTGTCCCAAATTTAATCCTAATTTCTTTCTGTACACTTTTCTATGTCTGAACTTTCAAAATAAGTTAATCACTTGACTACTCTCCCAAGGCAATATTGTTACAACACTAGCAAATGTCTATTAATTTGTTTATGGTCATATGTATTTCCACTAGATTCAAAATCAGAGCCTTTTATTTCTCCTATTTTTATTTTTCCAACAACTGATGCAGTATCTAGAGCAGTGTAATGTTTGAGAAATGGTGAAAGATGGATGGAAAGAAGGAAGCTAGCAGACTAGCAATCTCTCTTTTGTACTAGACCTTGAATCCTTACAGGATAGGTACTACATCTTGCTCATTTTTGGTATCCACACTGGCTAATACACAAAAGACCCATAATAAACCTCTGTGGAATTTAAAGAAGTCTAAAAATTGACAAACACAAAATCATTAAATATACTGCTTCCCCCTAAGTCAAAAAGAATAATTAAACTAGAAATACATTTAATCACAAAGCAGGCAACCCCAAATGATCACATTCAAAAGTTGAGGACATGTAGGACGATACTTCTGAAATGTAATATTCAAAGAAATCATGTAGAGAACTTAGTAAAATGCAGAAACTGATTCAGTAGGTCTGGGAGATGTCTGAAAATCTGCATTTTGAATAGAGTCCTAAGTAATGCTCATCCACTGGTGTGAGGAACAAATTTTGTGTAGTAATGAGGGTGCAAACAGCCTTCTTGGAGAAGTCACTTAAACTAGGTACATTTCATAGCTCTTTTGGTTAGGTGAAAAAAGACAACCTAATCAGGGAAGCCAACATAAGTAACAACATAAGAAGCAAAATGGAGTGGAGAGGTCTTGAAAGCACATCATGACTATGTTACAGAGGTTAAGTAAGGCCAGATTATTAGTGTTAGAGTATTCTGGCACAATAGAGAAGCAAAAAGTACAAAATTAACAGGTTTATTGAGTTGAGGATGTGGAAAGGCGCACAGAACCCATGAAGGTTGGGTTGTCTCCTTTGGCCAGGTATAGAGAAGCAGAAGGTTATATGACTTCTGACTGGAAGTGCTACATGGGGTGGATATTGATGACGTGTGAGGAACCCATTGAAATTTTCTGTGCGTGCAAACAGGAAGGGGACTTGTAATTAAGGCTGAAGAAGAAGCAGGAAGTGGTAATTGTTTCTGCTTTGGCCTTTACCATGTTAGACCACCATATAATTGTACAGTATTTTATACTAGGGCAAGACTTGTTTAAGTAGTTGCATCAAAAATTCTTCTGAAAAGCTTGGACTTTCCATTGTAAATTATTATGCTAGATGTTGAACATCATCTTTAGACCTTATATTCCTGTAGAAATGTTCAGTTTCTAAAACAGTTACTGAGTATTATTGTTATCTGATCCTCATTAAAAAAACCTGAGTTAGATTAGGTGTTTTGTTTTTATTCTCATTTTACAGGATAGAGAAACAGAGGCTCACAAAAGTAATTTTCCTCAAGTGTAGTACAATTTAGATTAGAGGTAACCACAAAACCAAATTTTTGTGACTCCTAGTGCAAACCAATTTTTCATGATACCAACCTACAGATTGCCACTTTAAGCCAGAGATACTAAAAAAATGGCACTTGTGGAATTATCATCACATTACTCCAATCTCATTTTGTAAGTGCAGCTCATTATCTGGCTAAGAAAAATCTGCCTTCACAATTAGAATTTTATGACCCAAAATAATATTAATTCCCTTCTAGTCATTGAGTGTTTTTCCCTGCCCCCTCCTGTTCTCACTGTATGTTAAAGAAGAATGAAATTACCTCGAGTAAGAATGTGGGGAAGAGGGAAAATGGCAGAGTAGAGATAAGCAGCAAGATACAGCTTTTCTAGGGTCTGGAATTAAAACATCTAGAAGGTAACAACTTGGTGAAGAAAAAAAAGAATTAGGATTCTGGGAAATGGGAGCAAGATAACAACAAAACTAGAAACTAAAGAGAAGTTTAAAAAACAAAAACAAAGCAGAGAAAAGAATACAGAAGTCTGGAAAGCTGACTCAATATCCTGGAGAGGGGTAGCTTACAACACAAAGCAAGCCTTGAGCTTGAGGAAGCTCCCTGCACCAGAGAGAAACAATGGACCTGGCTGACAGCAGTAGACCCAAGGAAAGCCCAGAGTTATAGTGAACTGCAAAAAAACAACACAGGTTTTATTCAAAAGTGGCTCCTTCCACAAGGTAGGCTAGAGTGGGAGAAGTACAGTGTAGTATCTACCATAATTGGAAGGGTTTAAACAGGAGACTGAGCCACAGACCAATCACAAATCAAATATACTTCTGTTTCTGGTGTTATCTGTAAGGTTTGAATCAGACTGACTCTCTCAGCCTCAACATGTTTGCCAGCAGTGGAATTATTCTCAGTAAAGAACTCAGCTCAGCACTGAGACTGTCATCTGCACACACAGGATGACACAAAAGAGATAAAATAAGACAAGTAATTTTGCAGATCCCCATGTTGCAGGAAGCTGAGTTAGTTAGAAATACTATAGGCAGTTAGACAGGGCTAGGTCCTGGAAGGAGCCAGTGCAGAAGCCCATATACCTTATAATTATGGGGGCGACAGACACCCTCTACTGTGGGCCAGGCTTCAAGACACAAGATAAAAAAAATGCATCCATATCCTAAGGACCAATAATCTAAATAGTTCCTTATCACTCTGAGGAACTCAGGAGTCACCATTCAAACAAACGCATTCACATCCTAAGAACTTATATTCTAAATAGCTCCCTATCACGTTGAGGAAGTCAGGAGTCATCATCCCAACTCCCTAAGCAAAGAGTCACTGCTCTCTAAGAATGCCTGCTTTCTACATGACTGGATACCCATTTGTCCATAATGTAATCAATTTTACCTGAACTATTAATTTTTTGGCTAACCATGGTTCTGTCCCACCTTATGCCCATCTGCCATGTGAGTTCCCAGTTTTCCCCACCTTGAATCTGTCTCACCCCATGATTTTACTCTATAAAATTCCCTGGAAAAGACAGAGTCCTTGGTAAACAGCTCAGTCCCCCTTCTGTTTCTCTCTCAGACAGCAGCTTTCTTTCTCTCAATAAATACATTACGTTCTTAACCTCCATTGTTTCTAAAATTCATTTTTTTATTTTAGAGAACATGAACTCATACAGGATATAGTAGGTCAGGAGTTTCATTTCTCTGTATCGCCCAGACATCTGGAGAGTCACAAAAATTTACACTGGTCCCTCAAGGAATTTACCCACTGAGATGCAAGTCTGCCAGAGAACTCTGACCACAGATATCCCTAGCCAGCATGCTTCAGCGTAACTATAACCAATACAGAAAGGGCCTGGGACCTCCAATATACACCTGTCTGGAAGAAACCAGAAACATGACAAGAGAAAGAAACAACAACAAAATTTCCAGCTGCCAACCCAGGGAATATGGGTCCAGGAGAGGTAAACACAGAAGAGATTGAGGGCAGCAAACCTGCAGTATCAGAAACAGCATCAGCTGCCATAAAGAAATATGTTCTTGACATTATAGAAGAACTCAAAATAGAAATACTAATACATGTAAAACAACATATAGGAAGATTAATAAAAGAAATGCTAAGCACCTCTCAAGAAGACACAGGTGGAAGAATGGAGGAACACAAAAGAAGGAGAGAAACCTTAGATGAAGAATATAAAAAATCTAGAATACATTAAACAGATTCAAAGAGATTACAAGGAAATTAAAAACTCCATTGAAAGCTGGCAAAACTGCTGGAAATAAACTAAAGATAGGCTATCAAAACTTGAAGACAGGTTTGTAATGCGTGATCATGAAAGGAAAGAGCTATTAAAAATAACAAGGAACCAAGAAGTAACAATGCAAACACTAAAAGACAGTAAGAGGATCTATAAATTAAGAATAAAAAAGGTGAGTGAAGAAGCAGGGGTAAACACAAATGAAATACAAAGGCTATTCACAGAAATAATTAAAGAAAACTTCCCAAGCATAGGAAAAGGAAATGATATTCAGATATATGAGGCATTCAGAACTCCAGCCAGCTGCAGCCAAAACAGATCTACACCCAGACATATAACAATCAAGATCCCATAAATTCATCACAAGAACAGAATATTAAAAGCTGTCAGAGAGAACAAACAGATCACCTATGAAGGAAAACCCATCAAAATCATGACAGACTTCTTGACACAAACCAGCAAATAAAGAAGAGCTTGGAACAAAGTATTCCAAGCCTTGAAAGAAAATAAACTCCAACCCAGATTGCTGTACCCTGCAAAGTTATCTCTCAAAATTAATGGAGAAACAAGATGCTTCCATGACAAAGAGGAACTGGGAGACTTTGTGACCACCAATCCAACCCTACAAAAAATGCTGAAGGACATTCAAGAGAGAGAGAAAAAAAAAAAAAAGGGTTTCAGGAACAGTGGAACAGTGGAAGAGAGGCCTCAATGAATGGGGCAGATGGTGGAATGAAGGAAAAAAGTAGACAGCCAATGGCAGAAAAATAGCATAGCAGAGATGAGACAGAGAAGTTTGGCTATAATTTCTAACATAGATGGCCTTGATACACTAACAAAAAGAAACACAGACAGAGTAGATCAGGAGGCAGTGTCCATCAAGATGCTCCATATAGGAAATATAATCAACCTGAAAGAGGGTTTATGGACTTAAAGTCAAAGATGAGAAATTAATGCTCTGTGTGACAGGGAACCAGACAGAAACAGGGGTATCTCATCCAGAAGCTGCAGATAGGTTGAAAAGACATGCATTTTTAAAATTTTATTTAAAGAGAAAAACAAAACAAAACAAAACAAAATAAAGAGTAGCAACAATATAGAATTCCAAGGAAAAAAGGAAAAGAACAACAACAACAACAAATTCTAAGAAATTATTACTTGACAAATTACATACTGACATCTTGGAAATCGTTGTTCAAATTACAAAGTTAAAACACATAAAGTAGACATTCAAACAGTGAGACTGTTAACAGTTCTGCTCCACAATGTGACAAAAACAGCAATATGGTCATCCATCTTACACTCTCAAATATACATGTAATTATATCAAAAGGGTAAAATTAAACACAACAAAACAGAACAAAGCAGATCACAAGAAAGCAATGTAAGAAACATAAATTTCAAAGCTAGACAATCGGAAATATTCACTCTCTATCATATTGACTCTTGTTTTCTTCAAAATAGTTGTCCTTATTGTCACATACAGGGAATTCACATGAAACAACATATGGAATTGATCTGAGCAGGATGAGGAAGGCATTTCAGGTCTTCAAGACCAGACAATAGGGAATCTGAGAATGGCTGTCATAGTGTCTCTCATTCTCCTCAAAACAGCTGTCCATACGTTCATGTGTGTTGAAATTAAACAAAACAAAATGAGATAAAATCACTTTGAACAAAGAATGGTAGTATTGCTGGATTTCACCTCATGACATTATGGAATCAGCACTGGGTACTGTAGTGTCTCTTTTTCTTCAAAGTAGTTGTTCATTTCAACATGCATTATATAGTTGATTCTCGTAAGCTGTTTATAAGGTCTACACATGCATGAGTCTCTACATGTAAATCTATCCTTTCTGTATTAGATGGAAAAACAAAACAAAGCAAGACAAAACAAAACAATTCCTAGAAAAGCATGAAGCAAAAAGTCATATAAAACCACAATACAAGGTGATCTACAATGGTTACCATGGTGTCTCAACAGTGTATAACAACATTAATAAAAATGAAGCATTGGAGACATTATAAGACTTCAAAAGCAAGTAGTAATCAAACCAGAGTGGGTATCTTGATGAATCTTGTCATCTTCAGTTAAGTTGCCTATACTCTTAGACTTAATGCTATCTATCATAACAGATTTAAATAAAATCAGTCAATACAAATTAGCACTCTAACAAACCAGATTCAAATAAGATCAGTCATAATAAGACAGTATAAGTTATAAATGGCTTCAGGTTAAGTTGATAGGAAAATTAGGGATGATTATCATAATATGTCCTCTTATTTTTGGGATAGCTGACCATGTCCTCAAGTCTAGTGTAAGTAGACAAACTGGAACAGCATGTAATCCATCCAAGCAGAGTGGTGAGAATAATGTAAATTTTAAATCTTGTTACCCAATTAATAATATCCTCTGCCTCCCTTTTTTAGACAATTCCTTCCCTTTCACTCCCATAGGGTGCACTGCTTATTTTGGGTCCCACTGCCTCCCTATATAGAGCATCTCAATGGACCCTATCTCCTGATTTACTCTGCCTGTGTTTCTCTATGTTAGTATTTTGAGGCCATCTATACTAGAGATTATAGCCAATCTTCTCTGCCTTATTTCTGCTATTCTGTTTTTCTGCCATTCGTTGTTTATTTTTGTCTTCTACTCCCTTGTCTGCCCCTTTCACTGAGACCTCTCTGCCACTGTTCCTAAAATGCTCATATTCTTTTTCTCTCTCTAAAATGTCCTTCAGCATTTTTTGTAGGGTTGGATTGGTGGTCACAAATTCTCCCAGTTCCTCTTTGTCATGGAAGCATCTTGCTTCTCAATTAATTTCTAGAGGCAGTTTTGCGGATACATCAATCTAGGCTGGAGGTTTTTCTCCTTCAGGGTTTGAATTACTTCACTCCAAGCTCTTCTTGACTTGATGGTCTTTGTCAAGAAGTCTGCTGTGATTTTGATGGGTTTTCCTTTATAGGTAATCTGTTTCTTTTCTCTGATGGCTTTTAATATTCTGTTCTTATATTGAATTTCTGGGATCTTGATTATTATGTGTCTGGGTGTAGCTTTGTTTTGGTTGTAGGTGGTTGGAGTTCTGTATGCTTCATACATCTGAATATCATTTACTTTTTCTATGTTTGGGAAATTTTCTTTAATAATTTCTGTGAATAGCCTTTGCAATTCCTCTGTTTTGACACCTGCTTCTTCGTTCACATGCTTTATTCTTAAGTTATTGATCCTCTTGTCATCCTCTAGACTTTTATTGTTACGGCCTATTCCCTTGTTATTTTTAAGAGAGCTTCCCTTTCATGACCCCACATTGCAAGCCTGTGTTCAATTTTTGGTAGTCTATCTTTTGTTTCTTTCAAGCAGTTTTGCCAACTTTCGATGGAGTCTTTAGTTTCCTGGTAATCTCTCTGAATCTGCTTCATGAATTCTAGGTTTGCTTTATATTCTTCATTGAATGTTTCCTCCTTTTGTGTCCCTTCATTTCTCTGTCTGTGTCTTCTTGATAGATGCCCAGCCCTTCTTTTATTAATCTACTTATCTCTTGTTTAATTTGAATTAATATTTCAGTTTTGATCTCATTTACGAGGTCCCAAAGGTATCTCTTTATGTCCGCTGATGCGGTGTTTGATGTTGCATGTTTGCTGCCCTCAGTCTCTTTTGTATTTAACTCTCCTGGATCAATATTTTCAGGATTGGTGGCTGGGGGCTTTTTCTTATTTCTCCCTCTTGTCACATTTTTGGTTCCTTCCATACAAGTATATAGTGTAATTCCCAGCCCTTTTTCTTATTGGCTAGGGTTCTTCTGGAGCATGCAGGCTAGGGGCTTCTGTCCTATGCAGTCTGCTATCAGAGATTGAAGTTTAAGCCAGGACAGTGTATATTGGCTCCTCCCCTCTGAGCCAGTCAACCTTTGTGGGCCTTCACTGCATTAGTGTGTGCTGCACTCAGGGAATTAATTTGTAGCAACCCACTGGGTCCTGGCCAAGGGCATGGCCAAGTCCAAGCAGATCCCACCAATTTGCTCAGTGAGGGGAGCAACCAACTAAAGCCACCTCCTTATGGAGTTAGGGCTGTCCTGCACAAATCCAACATGTTGTCCAGTTTGTTGCCCCTTGCCCGTGGGAGGGTCTTATTCCCATCACTCACCGCATAGTGATGCCAGTCCCTGAGAACTGCTGGGCTCCCAAATCTCTGACCTCTGTGTGGCTGCAGCATGAATTCACGGTGCCTCTGGGTGGGTTGCATGCAGGGCCAGTTCTGGTGCCACACTCAAGGCCACTCAAGCCAGTTGCATTGGTGCGGTTCAGTTGGTCAGGTCAGTCTCAGGCAGGAATTCAGGCAGCTTGGCAAGAGCGCTATGCTCGATGAGCTTAGCTTCTCTAATGGTAACCCCAGGACTTCATATTCAAGCAGCTCCTTTCCATTCAGTTTCTTCCTGTGTTGAGAGCATCCATCTCCCTCTGTTTGGGTCTCTCCAGGGTGTTCTATTCTGGTATTTGAGCTGTCTCTCTCAGAGAGGCTCCATATCCTGCTACCTATAGGTCTTCCATCTTTGGAAACAGTTGACATGGCATTTTTGTGCAGTGGAGAACTACTCAGATATAAGGAGGAAAAACCTTGTGACTTTTGTAGTTAAAGGAATACAACTTACGATTAGGCTCAGGGGTGAAGAGGTTCAGAAGCATTCAGGTAAATAGCCGGTTGCCTCTCTAATCTCAAAACTAAAGGAGTTAGTGGGACCCAAAACATACAATGTACTCTGTGAAAGTAAAAGGGGAGGAATTGTCTAAAAAAGGAAGGCATAGGACATTGTTAATTGTGTATCAGGATTTAAAACCCACATTATTCTCACTGCTCTATTTAGTTTGGTTATATTCTGTTCCAGTTTGTCTACTTGTACTAGATTTGAGGGTGCAGACAGCTATTCCTAAGATAGCAGGATATAGTATGGTAATCATTGTTAATTTCCTATTAACTTAAACTGAAGCCCTGTATTATTGCCTTATTATGACTGTTCTTATTTGAATCTGGTTTATTAGATCACTATCTTGTCTTGACTGATTTTATTTGAATCTGTTGTTTGAAAGTATCAAGTCTGAGAGTATAGTCAACTACTCTGAAGATGATAAGATTCATTAGGATACCCATTTTGGTTTGACTATTACCTGCTTTTGAAGTCCTATAATGTCTCCAATGTTTTGTTTTTATTGATATTGTTATATATTGCTATGTTCAATTTTACTATGCCTCGTGATATAGACAATTCTATTGAAGATAACAAGAGACATCATAATAACCATTGTAGATCACTTATATTGTGGTTTTAATCATGTGCTATGTCCATTCTTTTGTTTTGAATGACCCTATTTTGTTTTCTTTCTCATTTTTCTTTGTTTTTTTCAAAAAATCCCCCAATATTCATTGATGATAAAAACCCAAAGGAAAATACATTTACAAGTACTGATACATCAGCCTTATAAAAGTCATGTATGGCAAACCTACATCGACATTATAGTAAAAGGGGAAAATCTCAATGATTTTCCACTAAAATCAGGCACAAGACAAAGATGTCTAGTGTCATTACTACAATTCAATATATTATTGAAATTTAGTCAGATCAATCCAGTAAGATTAAGAAATAAAAGGGATATGGATAGGAAAAGAAGATGTCAAATTATTATTTGCAGGTGCCATAATCCCTTACATAGAAGACCCAAGAAAATCCATTGAAAGACTCCTAAGATTAAGGAACAAATTCAGCAATGAAGCATTTAAAAAATCAACATAGAAAAGTCAAAAATGGGACAGAGATATAGCTCAGTGGCACAGTTCCTGCCTGGCAAGTGCAAAGTTCTGAGTTTGATTACTGGTATCAATAAAAGGTCAATAGTGTACTTATACTCTAATAATTAATGCACTTTTAAGCAAACAATACTTTCACAATTGCATCCAGAATAATTAAATACTTTGGAATTAGCCCAATGAAGAAATTGAAACAATTTGTCATGGATATGAGAGTTTTCTGAAAAAACATATCAAAGGAAACATAAAATGAAACACTTCTGTTCCTAGATAGGCAGAACCAACAGAGTCAAAATGGTTGCACTCCTACAGTGTTATACAGATTCAATGCAATTACAATCAAAGTTTCAACAAAATCCCTCACTGAATTACAGGAAAAAATTGGAAAATTTTTATGGAACAGAAGAGACATTGGATAATTAAAGAATTACTCTTCAACCAGACAAATAAGGTGGTACACAATCCTTGATTTCAAGTTACATTAAAAAGCTATAGTTATGCAAAATTAACATATGATATTAGCAAGTTATATTACAAAGCTATAGTTAAACAAAATTAGCATGGGTAAAAAAGAAGTCAGTTGAATCAAAGGAAAACAAAGGAAGCAGAAATAACTCCAAACATATTGGGCCATCTGATCTTTGACAAGGGGGACAAAAGCATATTCTGGGAAGAAAGATAAACTCTTTAGCATATCATGCTGGGAAAACTGGTTGTAATCATGTAGAAGACTGAAATTAGCTCCGTATCTCTCATCATGTACTTAACTAAAATTAAAATGGTTTAAATATCTAAATGTTAACAGATAAACACTTTATCTGATGGAATATAAAGCAGGTAAAACTCTTGAAGTCATAGTCATGAACAGAACCCTAATCATACAAGAAATAATATTTTAAAAATCAACAAATTGGATTATATAAAATTTAAAAAGATTCTGCATGGAAAAGAAAACAACTGATAGGGTAAAAATACAATGTAGAAAATGGGAAAAAATTGTCAGCTACTAACATCTAGAATATATAAACCACTCAAAATATTAAATTCCCAAAATAAAGGATGCAATCTAAAATCTGGCAGCTGATGTGATTAGACAGTTCTACTCAGAAGAAGTACAAATAATCAGTAAATATTTGAAGAAATGTTTACCATCACTGGTCATTACAGAAATTTAAAACAATACTGATATTCCATCTTACTTCAGAAAGAATGGCAATCATCAAGTAATCAAGTAATAACAAATGCTAGTGAGGTTGCAGGGAAAAAGTAAACCTTCTACATTAATGAGAATATAAAACAATACAAACACTATGGAAATCAGTATGAAGATTACTCAAAAAACTAAAACTATGAATTCCATTCAACTCACTTATTCCCCTCTAAGGTATCTTCACAAAAAAGTTATCATGTGCATGTAACCAACTATCCACAAATAATATAATCATTATACACTTCAAACATATACTAATGTGTTGCATGCTTTTCTACTTTTGAAATCAAGGTAATGCTAGTATCCAGAAATAAATCTGGGAGTGCTCCTTCCCTTTCAATTTCATTAAAGAGTTTGAGGAGTATTGTCCTTTCATTGTCCCTGAAGGTCTTCTAGAATTCAGTGGTGAATCCATTAGGTTCTGGGCTTTTCTTAGTTGGCATATTTTTTATTATTGACTCAATTTATTGCCCATTATAGGATTGTTAGAGGTTATATATTTTCTTTGTTCAGTTTTGGCAATTTATGTCTGTAAATTTGTCCATTTTTCCAAGAATGTTCAATTTGTTGGAACACATCTTTTCACAGTACTTACTTTTGATCTTCTGGATTTCTGCAGTAGCTGTTGTCATATTACCACTTTCATTTACATGGATATGGGTCTCTTTCCCTCTTTTGGTAAGATTCACTAAATATTTGTCTACTTCATTATTTCAAAGAACTATATCTTTAATTCCCTGATTCTTTTATTGTGTATCATTTTCAGTGTCATTAATTTTCATTCTGATCTTCATGATTTCCTTCCATGTATGAAGTTTCTTTTGCACTGTTCTTATTTCTCTAGTATACTGAGGTCCATTTTTAAATTCCTCTTTTTGGGCTGCCTCTGTTTTTTCTCACGTGAGCTCATATGAATTTCCCTCCAAAGACTGCTTCCATTGTATCCATCTTGTAAGTTTTGCTATGTTGTAATGGTCTTATTTTTCTACACTATGAGTTGTTTAATTTCCCCATGAATTCCATGACATATTTAAGTGTTAAGGAGTGTGATATTTAATGGATAAGTTTGTTAAATTTCTGTGATTCCTTTTGTGATTTATTTCTACTTTCAGTGCACTATAATCTGATAATCTATATGGGATGATTTCAGTTCTTTCGTATTTATTTCAGCATGATTTATGGGCTAGAATGTGATTTGTTATGGAGAATACGATACATGTTCTTGATGAAAATATGTGTTCTGCTTTATACTGGATAGCACATTCTAGAAATTTCTTAAGTCCATTTGTTCAACGATGTGGTTTAGCTTGGATATTGTTTGCTAATTTTCAGTTTAGTTCAACTTTCTAAATGAAAGTAGTGCACTGAAGGTACCAAGTATGATTGCATTGGTATTCATGTGATATTTTACATCCAGTAGCATTTGTTTCATGAAATTGTTTGCCAATATTTGGTGCAAGTACATTTACAACTTTTTTGCTTCTTGTTCCGTTGTTCCCTTAAGCAATGTGTAGTTGCCTTGTTTTCCTTTTCTGATCAGTTTTAACTTAAAGTTTACTTTTTCTAAGATAAAAATTGCTACTACTGCTTGCTGCAGGACAATATTCCATGTATCAGCACCCAAAAACCAAGGACTATTGTTTTATATCCTTTGATATTCAGTGAGAAAATATCCTTATGAATGATGTGAGTCTTTAGAATGCACCAAAATATTTAGTTTTGTTTTCTGATCCAGTCTTCCAATCTGTGTCTTTTAATTAGAGAGCTAGGGCCATTTATATTGAGAGTTCAACAATATTGACTTATTGCTGTCATTGTGACTTTTGCTGCTGTTGACTGTTTTAGTTTTTCCTTTTTTCATTTATTTTCCCTTAATGTGTTTCTTTCATCTGACTTTTTTGCTTTGTTAACTTGTCTCTTTTTAGTATAATTTTAATATTTATTTTCCCTTGATGTGTTTATTTCATCTGTCTTTTTGACTTTGTTAACTTGTTGTCTCTTTTTAACACAATTTCAGTATTTTTTGGGGTGCAGTTTGGTGTGCAAGAATTTATTCAGGTATTCTTTATTGAAAAAGATTCTTATTTCCCCATCAATTTTCTTATTGCTTAAATTTATTAGTGCATATTAAGTATATATAATTATAACACTCATTATAGGGAATTTGTATTTGTATATGATACAACTTGATTCTTTCTTTCCCATATCCCTACACTCCCACCAACCATTCTTTCCCTCTTTACTTAAAAAAGCTTAGTTTTAAGTTTTTACTTCTTTTCTCAACATTTATTTTCTTTTCTCTTTCTTCTGTTCTCTCTTCCTCCCTTCCTAGTACAACATGTTTTCATATTTCACAAGAGGCATACATTTTGGTCCTTATTTAGAGTTTCAGTTTCACACTCCAGAGGAAAAATGTGGTATTTACACGTTTTTCTGATTTACTTCACTTAAGAGAATTGTCTTAAGGCACATCCATTTAGCTAGAAATGTCTCAAGCTTATCCTTTATGACAGGGTAGTAACCTGCTGTATTAAAAATAATCTTTACCTATTCATCACTTGGTGGGAATTGGGGCACTTATCAAGAACTAGCAATTACAAATTGTGCCACGATAAACATGGTTGTGCATATATCACTTTGTTATGATGCTTTTAATTCTTTCAGGAAGATATCAAGAAGGGGAATATTTTGGTCAAATGGACCCTCCAGAAATAGATCTTGAGGAATCTCCACACTGATTTCCATAGTGGTTGCACCATACTAAATTCCTACTAATGGTGAAGAAGGATTCCTTTTTCACCTCAGCCATTAAGCATTTGTTATTGGTTGACTTCTTGATGATCGCCATTCTTTCTGAGGTGAGATGGAATTTTGGCATTATTTAAACTTACCTTTCTAAAATGATCAATGATGTTCAATATTTTTAATATATTTATTTGTTGTTTCTACACATCCTAGAAGTGTATATTGATCTAAGATGTTTATTTTTGGATTGGATCTTTAAATGTGGTTGGATCAGATTTTGTGAGTTCTCTACACAAAGTAGGTAGTAGTCCTTTATATATTTTAGCTAGCAGTAGTCTGAAGAAAAGCTAGCAAAGATTTTTTCCAAACAGTTGTTCTTTTTCTTCACGCTTTTGATGAATTTTTTTGCTGTCCGAAAGTTTTTTAATAAGATGATATCCCAGTCATTGATTCTTTGTGATAGTTCCTGTGTGATCGGGGTTTTGTTCATGAAGTCATTGATTACTCCAACGTTTTCAAGAGTTCTGCTTGTTCTATCTTCCAGAAGATTTAGTGTTTCTGTTTGAATATTTAGATATTTGCTCCATTCCAATTCTAGCTTAGTGCATGGTGAAAGATATAGACCTAGTTTTAATCTTTGCCATGTGGAAAGCCAGTATTTCCATCTCCATTTATTAAAGAGGTTATCTTTCTTCAGTTGAACATGTTTGACCCCTTTGTTAAAGATCAGTTGCCTGAGTGCATTTGGAGTTGTTTCTAGATCTTCTAATTCTTTCCATTGATGCTCAGGTCTTTTTTTCCCAGTACCATGGTGTTTTTATTACAGTAGCTTTGTGATATAATTTTCAGGGATTTTGATGCCCCCTGCCTTGTCTTTGTTGCCCAGAATTGCCTTTGCTGTTTAAGGTCTGTTCTGGTTTCAAATGAATGTTAGGGTTTTATTTTTTTGTAACTCTGTAACATATACTGCTGGTTTTTTATTGGAATTGCATAAATTCTGCATAATAATTTTGGAAATATGGCTATTTTCACTATATTTATCCTTCCTACCAAAGATCAAGAGATATTTTTTCATTTTATGATATCCTTTTCAATCTCCTTTTTCAAAGTACTACAGTTTTCAGTGTAGATTTTTTTACTTTCTTCATTAGATTGATTCCTAAGTATTTCATTTTTCTTGACTGTATCATGAAAGATTGTTTCATTGTTTCAAAATGAGTTTGTTATTTGTGTAGAGGAATGCTATTGATTTTTGAGTGCTGACTTTTTATTCTGTTATGATCCTGTATTTGGTTGTTAAATCTAGATGTCTTTTGGTGTTTTGGGTCATCCACAAATAATCATAATTTAACTTGTTCCTTTCCTATCCTTTTTTCTTTCTCTCATATTAATGTTTTGGCTAATGTTTCCAAAACTACATTCAATAAGATTGATGACAGTGGACATTATTGTCTTGCTCCTGATTTTAGAGTGAAAGCTTTCAGTTTTCATACAATTAGTATGATGTTGGTTACTCGTTTATCACAGATGGCTTTTATGAGATTAGGGTTTTTTATCATAAAAATGTGTTGGACATTGTCAAATGCTTTTTCTCCAATTATTGAGAGGATCATATAGATTATGTACTTGTCTCTGTTAATATGGTACATTACATTTATTGATTTGCATATGTAGAATCACTGCAGTATCCCACGAATGAATCATAATTGGTCAGGGTATCACAGTAATGCTTGGTTGCAGAAGTAAATTTGGGCATAATGCTTCACCTTCCATTTCAATGAAGAATTTGAGAAGTAGTTGTATGATATCTTCTGTATATTTCTTGTGGAAGTCAAGTGAATGTGTCAGGACCTGGGTTTTTCTTAGCTGGTAGGTTTTTAATTACATCTTCAATTTCCTTAACTAGTATTGGTTTATTTAGAACTTTTGTATCATCTTAATTCAGCTTTGGTAATTCATATGTATCTAGTAATCTGTCTATGTCATCTGCATTTCCTATCCTATTAGAATACTAGTTCTTGATGTAAATATAGATGATTGTCTGAATTTCTGCAGAATCTGTTGTGATTTCACTCTTTTCATTCTTAACTGTGTGGATTTGAATTTTCATTTTTTTGACAAGGTTGGCTGAGCATGTGTCAATTTTATTTTGTCTTTTACAGAACTAATTCTTCAATTTGTTAACTCTTTTTATTGCTTTGTTAGTCTCCATTTCATTAATTTCTGCTTTAATCTTAATAATTTCTTTCCTCATATGAACTATAGGCTTGACTTGCTCTCCCTTTTCTAGAAGCTTGAGGTTCAACACTAAGTTGTTTATTTGACCTTGGTCTGTTTTCCTGATATGGGTGTTCACAAGGACTGCTTTCACAGTGTTCCATAAATTCAGGTATGTTGTACTGGCAGTATCATTTACTTGTAGAAAATGTCTAATTTCTCCTTTAATTTCATTTGTGACCCATTGGTTGTTGAGGATGGTGATAATTTCTATGTTTTTATTAACTTCTGTTCATTTTGTTGCCTATTATTTCCAATTTTATTGCACTATGCTCTGATAATATTCATGTGATAATTTCACTTCTTTGCATTTACTTAAGTAAGTTATATGAATTAGTATGTTGTCTATTTTGCAGAATATCCTGTGTTCAGTTAAAAATATTGATTGATTGATTGATTGGTACTAGGGATTGAACTCAGGACCTTGAGCTTGCCAGGCAGGCACTTGCATCACTGAGCTAAATCCCCAGATTAAAAAAATATTTATTATGATGTTGCAGATTGTAACAGTATGTACATATCTACTAAGTTAATTTATTAAAAAGTTTAGTTTGGTTCTTAGATTTCATTGTTGATTTTTGTGTAGTTGATCTATTAGTGACAGTGGGGTATTGCTGTCTCCAGTTATAAGTGTATTAGTCCTCATTTGATTTTTCATGTCTGTTAATATTTGTTTCATACAGTTGGGGAAGGTGGTATTTGGTACTTACATGTTTATGACTGTTATCTCTTCTTGGATTGTTCCCTTAACAAGGATGTGGTGACTTTGTCTCTCTTAATCAGCCTTTGCTTGAAATTCATTTTGTCTGCAAATAGAATAGCTACTGCTCTTTTTCTGGGTTCCTGTTGCACGGGGTATCTTTTCCATACTTTAACTTTCAGTCTGTTAATTTATTTTTTAATTAAATGTATTTTGTGCATGCACCATATTGCTGGATCTTGCTCTTTGATCAATTCTGCCACTGTTTCTTTTGACTGGAAATTGAGACTGTTAACATTGATGATTATAACTGATATGTAGTGACTCACCTTCAGTCATGTTATTTTCCTGTTGTTGGCTCCCCTTTTTCACTCTGTTTAATTGTTTGCTTTGTCTGGTGGATTCATTCCATTGGTGATAATGGAGTTGCAATCCCTGTTATCTCTTTCTAGAATGTCCTTCAAAACATTTTAAAATGCTGGCATGGTGTTCATGAATTTCCTCAAGTGTTCTTTGTCATGGAAGTATCTTAATTCTCCATCAATTTTGAAATATTGTTTTGCAGGACACATCAATACGGGTTGAAGATTGTTTTGTTTTAGGACTATAAACACTTCACTCTAAACTGTCCTAGATCTGAAGGTTTGTGTTGAGAAGTCTGCCATGGCTCTGAAGGACTTTACCTTATGGGTGATTTGTTTCTTTTCTCTGACAACTTTTAATATTTTTTTTCAGTTGTTCAAATCTTAAATATTATATACCTCGTAGTTTTTTCATTTGTTTTGTTTGTTTTTTATCATGGCTAGGTGGAGTTCCATATGTCTCATGTATCTGGATGTCAAGTTCTTTTTCTCTGCCAGTGAGGTTTTCTGCCATGATGTCAGTGAACAGGTTTTGTTTTTCATGTCATTTGCCATATCTAGTGCATTTTCATTGACTCTTATCTTTTTAATGTTATTCTTCTTTGTATCATCTAGCAGCTGTGGGATTGATTTCTTGTGGTCTCTTACTATTTTTAAGAAATTTGTCTTTGTATGATCTCTAACAACATCCTGTCTTCTGTATGTGAGATTCTGCCTTCACATTGGCTCATTCTGCTGTGTATATTCTCAATGGAATTTTTAATCCCATGGATATTTGTTTGACTTTTTTATGGATTCTATTTTTTTTCCTATGTTGCACATTCATGGTTTCTTTCATTTACCTGAGCTCCTCTATTTTTTAAAATCTGTATCTGATCTATCATCACAAAGCATGACATTTATTATGGTCACCTTCTCAGTGGTTATCTGAGAAATTATTTCTCATTTGATTTTTTTCTAGAGCCTTGTCCATCTGCTTTGTTGTTTCCACTTTAGAGACTGTAAGTGTGTGGCTTTCAGATTGTTCCACCTCATTGCCCCCTGGGTTTGCCTTTGGTGAGCTGGATGCTTGGGGTGGCTTCTGATTTAAGTGTGTTCTTTTTTTGTAATTTTTAAAGTTTAATTCAAGGGTTGATGCTTGTAAATTGTCAATGGTAAGTATGTATCTTTGTTGCTGGTATTTAAAATCTTTAGGGAATGTCTACTTCTCAACATCATCTTCCAGGCATATCTGGCTTTCAGGTTTTGAGATTTTTGCGAGATTCTACCTCTTCTATTTACTAGGTATGAGAAGTTGCTGCCTGCTCTCCCCTACCTCCCAGATCTTTGGTACCTGGCCTATATACTTTTTATGACCCTTAGGCAATCTCAGTCTTGGTGTACCAGGAAGTACAAAGGGTTAGAACAATTATGTCACCTTGGCTAAAATGGTACAATCAACAATAACAGCATAAAACGCAGTCTGGAAAATGAAAAACTGAAGAACAATTAATTTGCCACCTTTAAACATATGGACTAGATTTTTGGTTAAAGAACCAATGTTAAAGAAACCAGAAAACTGTATGCAGTAAATAACCCTCAATATGTCATTTTTATCCTCAGAGGAAGAAATTTAAAAGTGGTTAGGTGAAAAAATAGAGAAATAGAAGAAAAGGAAAAGATTAGAATCAAGGATACAGGACAAAGGAGGATCACACAAACTTTGGGAAACTAACTCAAAAGAGAGCAGAGGAAGAGGGAAAGAGGAAATAAAAACAAGAACAAAACAGAAGAACAACAAAAAAACTAGAAACCATGTTTACATTCATAAAAACAAGAACAATGAAGAAAAAAAAATCCCCATTTCAAGGTGTGTTTCTGTTGGCACTGGTAGGCAATTCAGGCAGACAGGGTCCAAATTCATTTGTATCAGTCCCAAGAAGCCAACAGCAGCTCCATGTGTGACAGTGCATAAATCCAGTGACCCTGCACCCATTTCCACTGAAGGTCAGGCTGCCTTCCTACTGCAAGGCTGAAACCAGATGACTCCAGCCTACTGCAGTCCCCAGGATTCCTTCCTGGAGTCTTGAAATGGGCTGGGAGTGGCTAGGTGGAAGCAGCAGGCACTCTGAGGTTCAATCTCAGTTGGTCTCTTTCCAAGATGGTTCCTGTCCAATTGCCCTCTCTTCTGGGAAGTCCCAATGGGAACAACTCACCATCAGCCACTGCTGTCTGCTGCAGTTCAATACTCTGCTTCACTGTTGTGCTTCTCTGTGGAGACCACTGGGGTTGCAAGAAGTCACCAGACATCTTCAGTTTCAAGCAGCTCCTCCCCTGCAGTGAGCCTGGGCTCAAGGAGAAAGTGCTGCCTGAGTGCTCCTTCTTCTTCATGGGAGTTTGTCTCTTCACTCTCTCCATGGTCTTGAACTCTCATTTCAGATCCTTTCTGGGTCCCAGGACCCTTTTCACTTCCTCACATTGCTATGCTCTTGAGACTGACACTAAATCTCGGAGACACACTTTTTCTGCTATTTACCACTCCACCATTTTCCTGGAAGTCCCTCACCTTCAATTTTGGATGATGGTTTTGCAGGATATATTAGTGTGTGTTGGAAGCTGTTTTCTTTTACTGCTTAAAACATTTCACACCAAGCTTTCCTGGCCTTCTAAAGTTTGGATTGCAAAGTTTGCTATAATTCTAATGTGTTTATTTAGATTTGAGTTTTGCTTTTTGTCTGTCATCTTTTAAGATTTTGTTCTGTTGGACTTCTGGAATTTTTACTATGATAATTCATAGAGTTTTTTTGGGGGGGTAAGTTATTTGGCATTCTCTGTGCCTTTCTTACCTGCACTTTGAGTTCTTCTCTCATACTTGGAGAGCTTTCTGCTATGTTTACTGTAAATAGACTTTTATTTCATGGGTCATCTACTTTCTAACTCTAATTAGCCCAGGGATAGTTTTGTTAGCATCATCTAGTAAGAATTGGGTGAATCTTACATGCTCTGTTACATTTTTCAAGTATTCTCTGAGTATATCATCAAATGATTTCATTTTTGTCAGCTTTTTCTAAAAAATGATCTTCATATTGCTCATTTCTCCTGTTTATAAGTGCATGAAAATTTTTACCTCTGTGATTTTTGTTTGGTGCCTTTTTGTTGCATATATTTCATTGGTTAATTGTCACTTATGTTTTGATCCATTTTGATCAGTTCTTTTGATTTTTTCCTTTTTTCCATACCCACATTTATCCATTTGTTTCATAGTTTCATTGTTTTTTTGTCTTCTTTGAGCTTGACAAATCTGTTCTTCATTGGGGAGCTGCAAGTTTTTAGAGCTATTTTATTGACTTGTTTTTTTTTCATAACACAATTTTTTGTGTTGAAAATTGAGGTGAAATACAATGAAGATTTGCTGTTATGGAGAACTCTTTAGTTGATTCTGTTTTCCAGTGATGTGGTTTTGGCTTTATTTATCAAGAGGTATTGTTTACAACTTCAACCTATTCAACTTAAGTGTGTTGCACCTTGTCACTCTGCTGTAAGGAGAGAATTTTTAGTGTTAATAACAGGATTGAGATCCAACTATCTATCACTCATTAATGGTGATCCTTGTTTCAGTAATTTCAGACTTTTGTCAATTCCCCTACAGACTATATTATAGTACTGTTTTTTGTTTTTCCTGGAATGTTGAGGGTGCGAAGGAGAAAAAGGAATAAGAAAAGGAAGAGGATATATCAGTAAGGAGAGAAGGATTTAAGAGAAATAGGTTTAAAAAAGGAAGTTGTACTTAGTTGTAATTATTCTTATAGCTAGGGTACAAGGCTAGATTTTAGGAGATTTATGACATTTGTGTAGGCAAGAGAGGTATATAGAGGGTGAAATTGTACATAAGAGATTTAGGGAGGCTATGGGATTGTCAGAATCTGTTAATATATGTGTAGGTAGTTGCATTTGTCTGCTATAATCATGGTTTTGTTAAGTATTACCTTCACATGCCCTTGAGTGGTGCTATTCCATTTATAGTATTGATTAATTCTTATCCTGTAATTGAATTATACAGTTTTCAGTTTGTGCCATTAGATAAATGCAGAGGAGAGAGAAAACAAGGATGTGAGAGAATAAGGAAGAGAGGAGAAAAATAGGATGGAAAGAAAACCAAAATTAGAAGAGGAGTATTAAAAATACTCCTTCTCATAGACAGATTCCTACATACATATGAACTACCAAAGCTGGATCAGGAAGATGTAAAACTGATGAATAACCCAATTTCTATTACTGAAAATGAAAATATAATTAAGTCCTTGCCAACAAAGAAGAGCCCAGGCCCAGATGGATTCATTGCGGAATTCTACAAGAAATACAAAGAAGACTTAATTCCGACACTCCTCAAACACTTCAATGAAATTGAAAGGGAAGCAATTCTTCCTAAGTCACTCCTGGAAGCAAATATTACTCTAGTAACAAAACCAGAGAAAGACTCAACTAAAAAAGAGAACTATAGGCCAATCTCCCTAATGAACATAGATGCAAAAATTCTCAATAAAATATTAGCCAACAGGAAACAGCAAATCATCAAGGAGATTATTAACCCTGACCAAGTGGGATTCATCCCAGGAATGCAGGGATGCTTCAACATATGTAAATCAATAAATGTAATAAATGTATATCAATAGAGCCAAAAGGAAGAACCACATGATCATCTCTATAGATGCAGAAAAAGCTTTTGATAAGGTCCAACACTCATTCATGGTAAGAACCTTACAGAGAATGGGAATAGATGGTCTTTAACTCAATATGATAAAGGCCATATATGACAAACCTACAGCCAGCACCATATTAAATGGCCAAAAACTGAAAGTCTTTACCTTAAAATCAGGTACAAGACAAGGATGTCCCCTGTCACCGCTCCTATTCAACATAGTACTGGAAATGCTAGCTAGAGAAATTAGACAAGAGAGAGAAATAAAAGGAGTAAAGATAGGAAAAGAGGAAGTTAAATTATGATTATTTACAGATCACATGATACTCTACATAGAAGACCCCAAAAATTCCATTGAAAAACTCCTAGATATAATAAATAAATTCAGCAAGGTAGCTGGATACAAAGTTAATACTCAAAAATGAATACCATGCCTATACACTAATAACAAAAATACTGAGAGAGAAGCCACACCCTTCACACTAGCATCCAAAAAAATGAAATACTTAGGAATTAATCTCACGAAAGAAGTAAAAGAGCTATACAAGGAAAATTATATTACTCTGAAAAAGGAAATTGAAAAAGACCTCAGAAAATGGAAAAACATCCCCTGTTCATGGATAGGAAGAACAAATATTGTGAAAATGGCCATTCTACAAAATTACTATACAGATTCAATGCCATCCCAATCAAAATACCACTAACATACCTCATAGATCTAGAGAAATCACTCCTAAAATTCATCTGGAACCAGAAGAGACCTAGAATAGCAAAGGCAATTCTAAGCAGCAAAGGCAAGGCAGGAGGCATCACAATCCCTGATTTGAAATTATATTAAAAAGCTACAGTAATAAAATCAACATGGTACTAGAATAAAAACAGACCTGAAGATCAATGGAATAGATTGGAAGATACAACCACAACCACAAACTCACTCAACCACCTTATCTTTGATAAAGGGGCCAAACATGTTCCCTGGAAGAATGATAGTCTCTTCAACAAATGGTGCTGGAAAAATTGGCTGCCCATATTCAGAAGACTAAAACTAGATCCATGCCTATCACCATGTACTAAACTAAAATCTAAATGGATCAAAGATCTAAATCTTAAAACAGAAATACTAAATCTGTTGGAAGACAAAGTAGGTAAAAACCTTGAAGACATAGGGGAAGGTAGAGAATTCAAGAACAAGAATCAAACTGCACGGGAAATACTTCCCAGAATCAATAACTGGGACCATATCTTATTAAAGAGTTTCTGCATGTCACAAAAGATTTCCAGCAGATTGAAAAGAAAACCCACAAATTGGGAAAAAAACCTTCATGGATTGTCCCTCAGACAAAGGACTTCTGTCTAGAACTTATAAAGAATTAAAAAAATCAGATCCTTGAAATTCAAAGACCCAATCCAAAAATGGGCATCTGAAATGAATACACAGTTCTCAGATGAAGAAATACGAATGGCAAATAAATACATGAAAAAATGTTCATCATCATTAGTCATTAGAGAAATGCAAATTAAAACACTGAGCTTCCATTTCACCCCACAAAGAATGCCCAGGATAGAAAAAACTACCAACAGCAAGTCCTGGAGAGGCTGTGGGGAAAAAGGAACTCTTCTGCACTGTTGGTGGGAGTGTAGACTGGTGCAGCCACTGTGGAGGTCAGTCTGGAGATTCCTCAAAAAGCTGGGTTTGGAGTTCCCATTTGACCCAGCTATTCCACTTCTAGGCATATTCCCAGAAGATCTGAAAACATCATACCGCAGTGATATATGTGCACCCATGTTTATAGCAGCACAATTTGTAATAGCCAGATATTGGAAACAACCTAAATGCCCATCAACTGAAGAATGGATTAAAAAGTTGTGGTATTTTTATACAATTAAGTACTACTCAGCTGTAAAGAATGATCATATTGAGATATTTATAAATAAATGGACATGACTGGAGACCATACTCATAAGCGAAATAAACCAAACTTACAAAAATACCGTATAGTCTCCTTAGTATGAGAGTTGGTAAGAGTATATAAGATTTTATGGTAATCATGATTTCACATTTCATTGCTATGAAGCCTTTCAATGTTTTCTTTCATCAGTTGCAATGGTTTTATTGTTTTGTTTGACTTTATTACGTGTGATGGTATGAACAGTTATTTTGAAGAAAACAAAACATTATGGCAGCCATTGCTGTTTTAATATCATCTTTCCTTAGAAGTCCTACCATGTTTCTCCTCTGTTATTACCATCGGTTCTCTCATGTTGTGTCTTACTGGAATTTTAATATATGTGATAGTATAAACAAATTTTCTATTGAAAATAAGATATTATAGTAGCCATTGATCATAGTTATTTGGTTCAGAATGTCCTGTAATACTTTTATTCTCTTGAATGGTTTTATACTACTGTGTTATGTTTGATATTATTGTATTTGAAACTATGCTCAACTATAGCAGAGAAAGAGATATTGTGATAGCTTTATGGTAAAGTGTTGTGTTGCTTATGTTGTTCTGTTCTGATGTGCTTTGCTCTGCTCTCTTTTGTTTTATTCTCTTTAAAATAAAATAAAATAAAAATACTCCTCATGTAAAAAGGAAAACCTTACAGAATAAAGTATAAAGCCAAACAATCTCCATATAAAAGCAACAACCAAAAGAAAAGAAATAAAACAGAAACAAAAAGAAATAAGAATAGTGTAACAAAAAAGATGACCCAAATGAAAGAAGCAAGGGAATAATAACTTAAACAACCAAAATAATAAGTAAAACAAAAGCATCCATACAGTGGTTATAGCATTAACCTGAGGGTCCACATGGCTCCCTCCACAGTGGAGTGAAGAACAGTTGTAAACAGCTGAACAGTTTCATCCAGTGAGCCAGAAAATTGGCTGCCCAAAATTGTAAGGACAGTTGCTCTCTCCAAATATGTGTCCTATTTCCAAGCTGCACTCTGATCATGACCCACTGTAGGCTGTATGGATCGTATTGCCTCAGTTGATGGGAGTGTAAGATGGATGTCTCCATGTTTTTCCTCTGCAAGCCTTGCTTGCCTAATATATGGCCAAATGGTACCAGCCCATACACCATTCACCATGTCTTTCCCCACAGATGTCTGTGTCTACACTGCACACAGAACCCAGCACCAAATCCACACTTGACTGCAATGACACTCTTTTGCCAGTATGGGGTAGTGGGCAGGGCCTCACACAGTCTCATTCCTTCCCAGTTTTTGGAGAAACAATAGGAGAGTGCCTACTCTATTCCGACTAAAGTCCTCTTGTGGGAGGTAATCTTGAATGTTCCATGAACAACACTCCTATTGAATATATAAGTATGAGTGACTTATTTTTTTCTATGTGACCAAGCCTTCTTTACTTTATGACTCTGACACTCACAGGTGCTGGAGCACTACTCTTTACAAGACACTGGTACATGGTGCCTCTTTTTGCTACCTTCTGCTTTCAGTTTTTCTTAATCCCTGGGTTGTATATGACTCAATTTATATGCCTTATAGGGAGTTGAATCTGATTGTGAATCTATTCAATCAGCCAGGTCATCACTGAAGGGCCAGCTCCCTCTCACAGGTTGGTCTTCTTCCAAGATAGTGTGTTTGCTGGATCTGGGATTGGGGTTAGGTATTGTGATCTAGAAATGATTCAGTTTCACCTCACACACCCTTCAATACTGGATTTTAGTCCATTTGAATTTTCTTTTCATTTAACTTTCTGTATCAGATTTTATCTTTCACTTTAGCTTTAGGTTATCTGCTTTTCTCTAGAGCCAACTGAAAGACATTTAGCCTTGTGGTTGTCCCCTAGGTGACCATTTTTACTCATTCTGCCTACTTTCTTGCTGACACTTGGAAATATCCACCTTCTGAAATTCCAAGAAAAAAGATTGTACTCAGCTTACATTCACGAAGTACAGTTGAAAATCAGTGCAATAAATCCCTTCTCAGTCTTTCAGTCTGGGTATACAGATAGGTCATAAGTACAAGCAGTGTGTCATAACTCCAAACAGCATACTTTGTTTTTAAGTCCAAGTAGTCATAGAAAAATTAGGTCACTAAATAAGGAATATCTGTACTCTTATGTTTTAAAAAATTTCATCTACTGACTGCATCCATCAAATTAGAAGTGTTGAAGTAAAGTCCAAAGAGAACGCTTTCTGTTCGTCACAGCATTTCTGAGTCAAAGCATAGCAAGATAGGCAGTAAGGACAGATGCAATGCTGGACATTTTATACAAAAAGAACACTTCTCTCCTCCCACAGCACAGCAGAGACTACCTAGATTTAAAACAAGACTTCAACTATCTGACTCCTCTCTTGACCTTCCTTAGCTGATTGCCTTCTTGTGTATCTGGAGCATGTTTTTCTGCCAGGCCTCAAATTTGCATGAAATTCTGCATTTAATAGGAAAAGATATATCTTCTCTAGGAAACCATCTCTTTTTATCCACTGATCATGACATGTAGATAACAGAAAGTTGTCCTTGAGAACAATGCACTTTAAGTTGACTTAACAACTTTGAGGGGATTTTATTATTCTCTTAGTGTCCAGACAGGTGGTTCTTTAGTATCACCCAAATCAACAAGCATATAATGATTACATAATGCAGGTCTTCCTTGAGAGAAATGAACTTGAGGGGAATCTGAATTGATTTCCCACTTAATCAAATGTCCCAGAAAAGGACAGACAAATATGCAACAAATATTTTTGAGTAATTACTGAATGTCAGGCACTCTCTTAATTGTTCCTGGTACGATAGTGAACAAAGTATCCAAAATCCCTGCCTCTATGTCTCTGAGAAGTCTATGTGGTGTGTGTGTGTATGTGTGTTTCTGGTATAGTCCTTATACATGCTATACAAGCATTCTACCACTTAGCTACATCCCAAGCACTCTACTTATTTTTTTAAATTTTATTTTAAAGAGGGTAAAATTAAACATAAAAAAACAGAACAAAACAGATCATAAGAAAACAATGTAAGAGAAACAGATTTCAAAGGAGGATAACAGAAGATCTTCACTGTCTATCATATTGTCTCTTGTTTTCTTCTAAATAGTTGTCCATATCTTCACATACACTGAATTCATACAAAATAAAATAGTATTAAACTCATTAGAACAGGATGATGAAGGCATTTTAGGTCTTCAAAACCAGACAATAGGGAAGTCAACAATGACTGCCATAATGTCTCTCATTCTCTTCAAAATAGCTGCCCATACCTTCATGTGTGTTGAAATTAAACAACACAAAACAGAGTAAAATCACTCTGAACAAAGAATAATAGTATTGCTGGATTTCACATCATGATGCTACGGAATCAACTCTGGGCACTTTAGTGTCTCTTTTTCTTCAAAGTAGCTGTTCATTTCATTGTGCATTATATAATTGATTCTCATAAACTTTTTAGAAGTTCTACACATGCATGAGTCTCTACATGTATACCTATCTTTCTGTATTGGAAAAACAAAACAAGACAAAACAAAACAAATTCCTAGAAAAACATGAAACAAAACAGACAAATAAACAATTCAAAGAACCCAGAACACTGACAATATAGGCCTTCAAAACAAGGTGGTATGAGCATAACTAGGGTTGTTATTTTACATAATGATCTTCAAGAGTTCCTCAGATCACTGCACAAGAATATGCACAATTGTTCCAATCCTATGAATGTTAACTATTTTGTTCCAAGAACTTATAGATTTTTTTTAATTTTAAAGAGAATAAAACAAAAGAGGGCAGAACAAAGCGGATCAGAACAGAACATAAGCAACACAGCACTTTACAATAAGACAACCAGACATTTATAGTAACTATCAAAATATCTCTTTCTCTGCTATAGTTGAGCATAGTTTCAAATAACAATAATATCAAACATACCAAAATAGTATAAAACCATTGAAGAGAATGAAAGAATTATAGGACATTCTGAACTGAATAACAGAGAATGATCAATGGCTACTATAGTATCTCATTTTCAATAAAAATTTGTTTACACTATCACATATATTAAAATCACAATAAGACACAACATGATAGTAGCACAATCATCTTAGTCTACTTATTTTTGAAATCAGTGTGATGCTTGATATTGTATAGTCTCATTAGATAGTGTTAAGACAAATGAAAGAAAAAAAGAAAAGTGAGTCAATTTTCAGGTTTTTATGCTTTTGGTGTTGCTCATACTGTGGCATGCCTTCTGAATTTATTTAGGAGGCTATTTCAAGATCAGACATAATTACCATACCGCTGTTAAGTACCATATAGCACCCAAAGGCAAATCATTTTGACTGATCTACATAGCTCCTCTTCTTCCAATCAAAGAACTGTTTAATATATGGAGAAGCACCCTAAGACAAGGAGTGTGTGAAATGCTAAAAGTTACTCATGTTGACAAAAAATAAAAATAAGTCAGTGCTATGGAGATGTATGGAGTCAATCAATGGAGATCATGACAGAGGTGCTGCTTGGAGGAAAAAAATCACAAGCATGGGGCACAGTAAAACTAAAACTGTGTGGCTAAGTATAAATGATAGAAAAAGAACAAAGGCAGAATAAAGTGAATTAAGCTGCTACTGAGATCATGGGAAACAAGTAAAAAACAAAATCTCCACTTTCCTTCCACTATAAGGACTTAAACCTCCATCCTCATATGAGCATTATTGAGGCCAAGGAGTTGGTTAAAGAGATTTTCAAGTGACTTACAAATCAAGAAAACTAATAGTCATTTCTCTCATTGAACAAGGTTAGGCTTCGCAACATCAAAGAATGGCTCCTCTTTTCAGTGGGAAAGCTTGTCATGGCAGTACCTCGTTCCCTTAATCTCCATGACTACAATAAATACACAGGGCCTCTTTTGTATGAAACTCCTGTATAATCAAAACTAATCACTAAACAGATCTTTGCTTATCATATGAGAGTAACTAAGCCTAAATCTTTACCCTAACAGAGGCCCCTAGTGAGCCCCTGTGAATGAAGGAAAGGATGGATGGGCTGACTGGCTATGGGAAACAGCTTCCTTAATATTCTTCAAAAATTCCACATTGACAAGAATTAAATCATATACATCTAAAGGCACTTGGAGAATAAGAATACAGTCTGACTATCTACATTTAGATTGGATAGAACCGGGCAGATCCTGATACTGGAAAATTGAAAATATCAGAGATACCTCAAAACTTATTTTGTGATAGAGTTGCTATGGAAGATTCATAGTGTGGGTGGAGGGAAATGTTGTGTAAACTGACATGGAGACACTCAGTATAAAATGACAAGAGCTTACTAAAATCAAATAGTTAAAGAGATCCTTTTGTGTAAGCTAACTTGTCAATGTGTAAGGTAATTGGGACCTATAAATGGCTAGTTATTCAGTGTTTGTGGATAACTAGGTGAAGTACAACATCAGCGACTCAAATCTCCAACATAACTCTGTTAAGTATACAGTACTAGTATTCCACTTTAATATAGCATATTTTGGAAATACTGTTGGTTCAGTTCCAGACTACCACGAGAAAGAAATCCACATGATTTTTCCCCAGAGCATATATGTTATATTTATACTAGACAGTGGGGTGTTTATACCAGACAGTGGTATATTAAGTATGCAGTATCATCATGTCTAAAAATGTATATATTTCAGTTAAAATATTTTATTGCTAAAATTGCTAATGATCATTTAGGCTTCAGCAAGTTGTAATATTTTTAAGGGTGGAAGCTTTTGCCTGAAAGTTGATGGCGATTGACTGATCGCCATCAACTGATTGTTGGTTGCTAAAGATTAGGGTGGTAATTTCTTAAAATAAAACAACAATAAAATTTGTCTCATCAAAGCCTGACATGGTGGTGCATGCTTTTGATTCTAGTCCTTGGAAAACTTTGGCAGAAAGATCATAGGTTTGAAATCATGGGCTAGATAGTGAGTTCAATGCCAGCCCAGAGAACCTGTCTGAAAAAAGAAATCAGAAAAAGCTGATCTCATTGATAGACTCCTCCTTTCACAAAATATTTCTCAGCAACAAATGATGTTTTTGATACTATTTATCCACATAGACCTTCTTTATAAATTGAAGACAGTCCTCTTAATCCCTGCTGCTTAAATAAGTTTATATGATATTCTAAATTCTTTGTTGCCATTTCAACTGTGTTCATAGCATCTTCACCAGGAGGAGATTCTACTTCAAGAAAGTACAAAGTTTCTGCCTTTACCTTAAAATCAGGTACAAGACAAGGATGTACCCTGTCAACGCTCCTATTCAACATAGTACTGGAAATACTAGCCAGAGCAATTAGACAAGAGAGACAAATACAAGGAGTAAAGATAGGAAAACAGGAAGTTAAATTATCATTATTTGCAGATGACATGATACTTTACATAGAAGATCCCCAAAACTCCATTGAAAAACTCCTAAATATAATAAATAAATTCAGTAATGTAGCTGGATACAAAGTTAATGCTCAAACATCAATACCATTCCTATACACTAATAACAAAAATACTGAGAGAGAAGAGAAGCCACACCCTTCACACTAGCATCCAAAAAAATGAAATACTTAGGAATTAATCTCCCGAAAGAAGTAAAAGAGCTATACAAGGAAAATTATAATACTCTGAAAAAGGAAATTGAAGAAGACCTCAGAAAATGGAAAAACATCCCCTGTTCATGGATAGGAAGAACAAACATTGTGAAAATGGCCATTCTCCTAAAATTACTATACAGATTCAATGCCATCCCAATCAAAATACCACTAACATACCTCATAGATCTAGAGAAATCACCCCTAAAATTCATCAGGAACTAGAAGAGACCTAGAATAGCAAAGGCAATTCTAAGCAGCAAAGGCAAGGCAGGAGGCATCACAATCCCTTATTTGAAATTATACTACAAAACTACAGTAATAAAATCAACATGGTACTGGAATAAAAACAGACGTGAGGATGAGTGGAATAGATTGGAAGATACAACCACAACCACAAACTCACTCAACCACCTTATCTTTGATAAAGGAGCCAAACATGTTCGCTGGAAGAATGATAGTCTCTTCAACAAATGGTGCTGGAAAAATTGGCTATCCATATGCAGAAGACTAAAACTAGATCCATGCCTATCACCATGTACTAAACTAAAATCTAAATGGATCAAAGATCTAAATCTTAAAACAGAAACACTAAATCTGTTGGAAGACAAAGTAGGTAAAAACCTCGAAGATATAGGGGTAGGTAGAGAATTCAGGAACAAGAATCAAACTGCATGGGAAATACTTCCCAGAATCAATAACTGGGACCATATCTTATTAAAGAGTTTCTGCATGTCAAAAGAGATTTCCAGAAGAGTGAAAAGAAAACCGACAAATTGGGAAAAAACCTTAATGGATTGTCCCTCAGACAAAGGACTTCTGTCTAGAACTTATAAAGAATTTAAAAAAATGAGATCCTTGAAATTCAAAGACCCAATCCAAAAATGGGCATCTGAAATGAATCCACAGTTCTCAGATGAAGAAATACGAATGGCAAATAAATACATGAAAAAATGTTGATCATCATTAGTCATTAGAGAAATGCAAATTAAAACCACACTGAGATTCCATCTCACCCCAGAAAGAATGGCCAGGATAGGACAAACTACCAACAGCAAGTGCTGGAGAGGCTGTGGGGAAAAAGGAACTCTTCTGCACTCTTGGTGGGAGTGTAGACAGGTGCAACCACTGTGGAGGTCAGTCTGGAGATTCCTCAAAAAGCTGGGTATGGAAGTCCCATTTGACCCAGCTGCTCCACTTCTAGGCATATTCCCAGAAGATCTGAAAACATCATACCACAGTGATATATGTGCACCCATGTTTATAGCAGCACAATTTGCAATAGCCAGATCTTGGAAACAACCTAAGTGCCCATCAACTGAAGAATGGATTAAAATGTTGTGGCATTTTTATACAATGAAGTACTACTCAGCTATAAAGAATGATCACATTGAGAAATTTATAAATAAATGGAGACGACTTGAGACCATACTCATAAGTGAAATAAACCAGACTCACATGTGTAAATACCGTATAGTCTCCCTAGTATGAGAGTTGATAAGAGTATATAAGATTTTTTGATAAGCATGAGTCCCCATCTCATAGTTTTGAAGCCTTTCAATGTTTTCATTCATTCGTTGGAATGGTTTTATTCTGTTTTGTTTGACTATATCATGCGTGATGGTATGAACAGCTGTTTTGAAGAAAACAAAACATTATGACAGCTATTGCTGATTTAATATCATTCTTCTTAGAAGTCCTACTATGCTTTTATTCTTCTACTACCATTGGTTCTATCTATCACATTGTGTCTTATTGGGATTTGAATATGTGTGATAGTATAAAGAAAAAATTTTTATTGAAAATGAGATATTATACTACCCATTGATCATTCTGTTATTCAGTTCAGAATGCCCTGTAATTTGTTCACTCTTTGAATGGTTTTTATACTATTTTGTTATGTTTGATATTATTGTCTTTGAAACTATGCTCAACTATAGCTGAGAAAGTGATATTGTGATAGCTACTATTAATGTCTGGTTGTCTTAATATAAATTACTGTGTTGCCTATGTTGTCCTGTTCTGATCTGCTCTCTTCTGCCCTCTTTTGTGTTATTCTCTTTAAAATAAAAAAAAGTACTTTCTTTGTTCATCCACAGGAAGCAGCTCCTCATTCATTAAAGTTTAGTCATGAGATTTTAATAAGTCAATCACTTCTTCAGACTCCATTTCTAATTCTCTTGCTATTTCTACCACTTCTGTCATTGTTTCCTCCACTCAGGCTGTGAGTCCCTTAAAGTCATACATGAGGCCTAGAATCAATTCCTTCCACATTCTTATTAAGGTTGATATTTTGAGCCATTTCATGAACCACAAATGTTCTCAATTGCACCTGGAATGGTGAATCATTTCTAGAAGGTTTCCAATGTACTTTGCCTAAATACATCAAAGTAATCACCATCTGTGGCAGCTATATCTTAAATAATAAGATTTGAAAGTCAAAATTACTCCTTGAACCATGAGCCAGATGATATATTAGAAGATACAAAAATAACATTAATCTTGCCACCTACAATCCTAGCATTCTGGGAGGCTGAGGCAAGAGGATCACAAGTTCAAGCCTGTCACCTTAAAATCAGTTCAGTGTTCATTTAATCTACAGCCTCTTTAAAAGTATGCATAATGTTAAAATGCAGATTCTTGTAACTAGTTTAACCTCCTAAGATCCATCAACTTCTTTAAATTTTTCATTTCCTTTGTGTTCTTTGTTGGCTTTAAATCTTAGTAAACATTGGTTAAATTAACAAAATACCAGTCTCCTTGAAAAACCAAAACAAATATTTGCCAAATGAATATATCCTTCTTCAAAAGAAAATAAAACAGGGTAAAAAGACTCATCAGTTTTCATTAGAATTTGACAAAGTATACACTAGTTAATTAGACTTATGTAAAGGCTTAGATAACAGTCTGCTGATGCTAATTAACACCAAGATCCACATAAACCTAAGGCAGAAAAGCGGGAAAATATTTTAAGCAAATTTTATTTTCAAGAGAGTATGTTCACATGAAAACTAAGCAGGGCATATTTAAAACATCATATATTTAACTACTGTAGGAACTGAGCCAAACTATAAGCAAAGGCACCAGGAAAATAAGTCAACAAATCTTCAAAGTAATTCAATACTTAATTCTCAAAATACTTCTTTAAAGTAGGAAAGTATTATCCCACTTGAGGAATGGGAAAATTAAAACTCCTAGGCTAAGTGACTTGTGCTGTCCAAAATATATAGACATAGAATGATATTCTACACATTCATTAATGCTTGGAAAACACTAGGAGAACAGTTCCTAAAATACAGGTGTGTGTGTGTGTGTGTGTGTGTGTGTGACATTTTAGCTTTTGAAGGTAATTTTAAAAGCAGTGTAAAATCTGGGCATGGTAGCACAGACCGGTATGCCCAGCTACTCAGAAGACTGATGTCACAGTATCTCTTGAGGCCAGCCTGGGCAACATAGCAGTAGCTTGTTTCAAAAACATAGGGGGTATAAGGGCTGGAGGTGAAGCTAGGCTCTTGAGTACTTGTTAAGAATGTACAAAGCTGGGTTAGATTCCCAGCATAAAAAGAAAAAAGAAAAGGAGCTATACATAAATGGAATCTTATTTTCAGTGCATAGAAATGGTGAGTCAATTCCTTGATAAACAAGCCCTCTTTATCCCTTTGGCAAATAACCTTGCCCCTTTTTAATCATAACATACCAGGCAAGTAGTCTGACCAAGAAAAAGAAGTAAACTACCAGTATAATCACAGGAAGGTAGCAATTTAAGTGTTTTCATCAAAGTACTAATAACTACTTCATTTATTATACTGATTAAACTTCACACTTGCTTTAAGGATGAGAGTAAGACCTGACTATCCATGATACAGAAGTATTGTTGCTATCATACTTGACAGAATTTCATTCAGCTATTTGAAATTAGGAAAGAACAATCTATTTCATTTTTTAAAAGAGTGTGGCTTCTTTAACAAAATTTGCAAAAGTATTTTCAAAGCATTAAGTAAGTAAACAGGAAAGAAAGTGTAATGAAGTTGTCTTTTCTGAGTTGTCTGTCCCCTGGAAACCATTACCATCCATCCAAGTTAGCTCAAGGATTTAGTATTATGTTAAGTAATCAAGGGGAAGGCTTCTGGCTTTCTAATCTAATTGCCATCTCCAGGGAAGTGCCTTCCTCACTTAGCTAGGTTGAAGGGAAAGATTATCTCTAGAGACTAAGAAATGAATGATTTGAACTGTATGTTTTTCAATCTTTTTGATGGTGCTTTTCTCAGGAATTTTCCCCCCAAATTTGTTATTTAATAAAAGACTCTGGCCTGTATGGGTCTATGTAACAATTGCCTTTTTGGTGAGTATCACTAATCTGTAAAGGCTGGCATGCTTTTCCTTAACATTTCAAGGGCTGCTAATTGCTGATCTTGAGACTACCTAGTAACATGAGGGGAAGATGAAAGAAAGTACTTAAGCCTAAAAGATTTGGGGGCTGAAGCTTGAGGAAGATGCATATCATAATCAGCATCATTGAAAGTTTAGAAACTCAACAGGATACCTGAGAATGCTAGAAAATCCTCCCAACCCTATGATTTTAACACTTTTCTTTGTTTTCTGATATAGAATAGGTGCCCTTGCATATTCCAACACTACCTTTTCTCCTGAGATATGAATATGTGAGTCAGGCTTCTACTTGATTTGCAGCATTTGCAGTCCTCATTTATGGAACAATTTGCCTCTCGTTTCCAGTTTCAATCATGCTCCAAGTTCTAGAAAAAAATCTAAATAATAGTTTAGGTAGAGAGCATTTAAAGCCCTCCATACCTCTTTTCTAGTCTATGGCTAATGTCACATGAGCATCACTGTCATTGCGAGTCTCACCCTATTTCTTCACCTCAGGTCTCATAATTTGATGGTCCCTCTTTTCAGGTTAGTTCAGCAAGCTATAATAAGCAACAATCATTTTCCAGGCACTCAAGTTAGGACTTAGAAATAACTCACTTAGTCAGGTTTCAGATATATAATCTTAAAATGTTATAGCATTTGTCCAGAGATAGAACTATGCTTAAGGTGTTATTAGACTCTATAAAAGACTTACTCATCACATTTTATGTTTCTTAATAATGAAATTGGATCCTTCCATTCTTCTGTGAATTATTCAAGTTACCTGAGTGTCCTAGAGTGCTTAAACTACTATACAAGTATTTGTAGGTTTGGAGATATCTAGATGTATTCTGAGGGAAATGAATATATAAGTTTATTTTCTCTTACACTATACATTAAATGTGTATCTGCTAACTTGATCTTACAGTTTCTTTGAGTCAGGAATTTGGAAGCAGCTCATCTTGGTGCTTTAGGCCTTGAGTCGTGTTTTGAATTGCTTCAGACTGAACCCAAGGCCTCACACATACTACACAATGCTCTACCACTGATCTACATTCACATTCTTACATTAATGTCTTTTAAAAAATTGCTCAAGATTGGATGATACAGAAAGAACATTCCTCCAGGAGATGGAGTCCCAGAGTATTTTCTTTGCTTTGTCCCTAGCTACAAAGTTATTCAGAAGGCTGGAGCTAGTGGTCTATCGTAGAATTCCCATTACACCCAATATTTGATAATGACCCCAAGAATCCACTAACTATCCAACATGCTAAATATTCAGCATATTATCTCCTAAATTTATACACATATTGAGATTTTTTGACAGGAGATTTTTGTTTTTATATTCAGCTAACTAGGTAATTCCATCAATCCACTATTTAAAGAAAACAAGGCAATGGAGATCTTAGTATATTTAATTAGTGCAGATTAAATGTAAGATGACTGTTTTTTACCTGTGTGAATCAAGACTGTTGTTCATAGTCTTTTCTATACAAATTTCTCTCCACAGTTTAAGGAGGCTATTTCAGTAAGCCAACTTCAAGAATTGCTAAATTGCCTTTTAAGAAAAAAAGCTTAACTGAATCACTTTTGGGGAACTGGATTTCTTTAGGGCTGGAAGCATACATTTTGCACTAGCAAGAGTGAATACTGAAGTCTCAATTGGCCTACAGGTTATTTACTGAACTTTATAATAAATAGGGTAATGGATACATGCTGAGCCTAGGAGGTTTTCAATAAGGAAGGAACATCAATTTCAATCTGAAAGATCTTTGGTATTGACTAACTTTGAATCTCTTTTGCTACTACTGATCTCTAATCTTTTATTCGATGATTCCCTGAAAGAAATGTTGAGGCAATTGTAGAACACCTAAAGCAAATCATACGTGTCAATTCTCTACAACAGTATTATCCCTTTCATTTACAAACTCTCCTTAGAGAAAGGGTAAACTGCAATTTTCAGTACTTTCTGAAATTACACTATAAAGGACCTAAGAATCAGAAGCCCAGGTTTTTTGAATCATTAAATAGCTGTGTGTTCTTGAACAAGTCACCTAACTAACATGGACCTCATTTTCTTCCTATATAAAAAGATAATGATAATTATATTATAGTGTAGTTGAATGGAATCAAAGAGAGATATATATTGTAAAAATGTAATTATTACAATGGTTGAGACATAGTAAGCACTTCTAGTATTATATTATTACAGTATTATTTCCTAAAATACATGAATACCTTTCTGATTCTATTTGCCTCCACACTTCAATATAAACCATCTGCTATAAAAATGTCCAGTTAACATCCTTATTCCTTTAAAAAGCTATACCCTTGGATAAAGTTCAGCGGCAGAACACTTGCCTAACATGTATGAGGCCCTGGATTCAATCCTCAGAAATGCAAACAAACAAACAAACAAACAACAAACAGAAAGCTATAAATATACGATTAAAATACAACTTGTATTATTCATTATGATTTTATCTGCTTATCTGTTGTCTTCCTCCAAACGTCTCTGAGATCTGCAAGTATACCATACATC
This sequence comes from Dolichotis patagonum, assembly GCA_004027295.1. NCBI lineage: Eukaryota > Metazoa > Chordata > Mammalia > Rodentia > Caviidae > Dolichotis > Dolichotis patagonum. The sequence goes on along the minus strand of PVJX010009367.1, from coordinate 23,067 downwards.
TCAGGTATATAAATCCTGTATCCACAGGGAAGGTCAGATAACCTAAATGAGTTAAGCAGGTTGAATGGCATTACGGTGTACCACAAAGGCTATGACTTATTTAAAAGGCAACTCAAATCTCAGCACTATAAGGCCAGAATATTCTAAGTTCAAGACCATCCTAAGCTAAACATCAAGTTGAAATCCAGCCTGGACTACATAACAAGGCCATTTTTAAAAAAAATTAAAAAATAAACAAATTAAACAAAAATGAAGCTCAGCTGTTTATGTTCAGTTGAACATTACCATGTGGGAAAACAGGCCTGTGCAGCCAGATACCAACATGTTTTTAAAAAGAAGCTAAAAATCTTTATTTTTAAAAACTAAGACAATTTTTCCTTTTCCTTTTTCTTTAGTACTAGATATTGAACCCAGGTCCTTGACACTGATATACATCCTCAATTCTTGATTAGCTTTTATTATTTTTATTTTAAAGAGAATAAAACCAAGCAAAATAGAACAGAATAAAGCCAATCAAAACAAATCCGTGTAAGTAACACAGGACTTCAAAACAGTAGGAAATCAACAATGGTTACCATAATGTCTGTTGTTGTCTTCAAAATAATTGCAGATACCTTCAGACATAGTAAAAATCAAACAAAACGGAACAGAATAGAAGCAATAAAAGCAAAACAAAGTGATAAAGGACTTCAAAATAAGAGTAAATCCAAAATGGTTACCAAAATCTATCTTGTTATCTTTGAAATAGCTGCCATGCCATTGGATATAATAAAATCAAACAAACAACAACAACAACAACAAAACAGAATAAAACCTAAACCAACAAAACAATGAAACTGGTACAGGACTTCAAAACAAGATGACAGGAAATTAACAATGGCCATTACCCATAGGTGTCACATTGAGTATTGTTATCCTCTGAATAGATGACCAGATTACTGGTTTTAGACCTGCAAAGTCAGTGAAACACTAACCACCACAAGCACTAGATTGTAGTTTACCTCAATTGCTGTCATCACGGCCTGTATGTTTCTCTGCATCGGCTGGTTGCTTTTGTCACGGGAGGTGGATGTTGGCTCTTCTTGTTTCCCAGCCCACATGCAGGAAGGGGCTTGCTCTCCCTGCAGTGGCATGTGCATGGTGCTGATTCACAGGGAGGGCTTGCTTCTAGGTGACTTCTTGTTCTTTTTCCCCACAGTCCATGAAATAGCTTTTATTTTTTGACAGCATCTTCCTAAGTTGCTAAATTGCTCAAACGCCTGGTTGAATTTACAATCCTCCTACCTCAGCCTCCCAGATTGCTGCAATTACAGGTATACCATTGAGCCTAGCCTAAAACCCACATTTAAAAAAAAAACTATGTATACTCTGGATATTTACATGTTCAAAAATATCATTTTAAAATAAGCATTGTACAGACTAAAAGGATATAAATATCTTTAGGTTAGATATGATGTTCTCTTTCTTAGCTTGTGTGACTTTGGGCAGTTACTTAACTTCCTTGCCCTACTGCTTCCACAAGTGTAAAATGTGAGTAACTACCTAAATAATAAGGCTGTTTTGAGATTAACTGAGCTAATGCATTTGAAGAAGCCATTAGAATAGGTTATAGCACATAGGAAGCCCTTGGTAAATGTTGACTATTATCATAATCATTGAATAAATTACTGGTAAGAGTATCATTAAAATAATGATATTAATGTCATTAATGCCAATAGCAGTAGTGTGCAATGTAAAAAAATGCATGTAGTTGATGATATTGTTATTATAATTAGTATTATCTCTATTTTTCTAAGCTTAGGACAGTACTAGGCAAAAAGCTGAAACTGCTGAGTCTCAGTTTTCTTCCCATTTGTTTCTCCTTATGATTAATTTAATATGAAATAATATTGATTTTAATGCATATATTCCTTTTTTATTCTTAAATTAGAATTTTCTCCTCTTTTTGCTATTGTCATTGTCTTGTTTTAAGACCCTGTCACTTCTCATGTAGACTGTTAGGATTCTATTTTCACTGGTATTTCACTCCTATACTTGATGTTCTACAATTAATTTCCACTAGAGGTATGATACTAAAATATAAGTCTGTTCACACCTTGCCTTTGTCCAAAAGTCCTCAAATGCACCCCAATAACAATATATCATTTCCTTTCAACTCCATTAAATCTGCAAAAGTTTTAATCCTGGATTTGCCTTCTACTTACTATGTGACAAAGTAAAATTATTGAGCTTAGTTTTCTCAAATTTACCTGACTAGTTGGTCATGATGATTAAATTATTTACTTTAATATGTATAAAGTTACCAGTGTTTAGCACATAATAGGTACTTGGTAATTGGAAAGATCACCTCTGTAGTTTGATTTATAGTTACAGTGATCTCTACATTAATTGCTAAGTTTCAGGCACAAAGAACACTTGGTATTTAAACATACCAGATTATTCCACACCTTCATACCAATGAACAGATATACTGTTCATTTATTTACTGATAAATAAATTATGATTCCTAGAGCAAGTATCATAATCTATCAAAAACCCAAACAATAACCAAGAGACATATTTAAATGCAATGGTTATGAGGTGAAACAGAAGTGAAATAAGCAAAACATAAGTTTAACAAACCCTTTGATTATTTTTTTAAAAACAGGAAATGAAGTTCAAAGAAACAAAGACTAGATGGGGAAAATAAAGCAAACAGAAATTAAGTAGACTTATACTCATGCATAACACTTAAGGATTACTATCCTTGATGTAATGACTGAATACTATAATTTGTCAGAATAGATAAAATGCAGAAATTAGAATGAATAAAAAGAAAAAGCCATCTGGCCAACAACAGAGTTATAATTTCTGTATAAAAAGTCACACTTTAAATAAGGACAAATTAGACAAATTGAATTTAAAATAAACAGGGATATTATATAATAATAAAAGTTTCAATCCATCAGGAAAATATAAAAATTATAAATATATATGCATTTAGTAACAAAGTACCAGGATACAGAAAAAACTTGATGGAAGTGAGTTTAGAATTAAATAATTCAATAACAGACACTTCAATTTGCCACATTCAATACTAGATATAACAAGTAGGCACACTTCAGCAAGGAATAGAAGAGTCCAACATACTACATTTGTATTGTATTGCCATTTGCATTGTTGAAAGCTATAAAAGTTTCACCACTACTAGTATAAGCCATTGGGTTTCTGTTCAAAAAGTCCTTACCTGTGACTACATTTTCAACTATTTTACTTACTTGATTTTCTTGTAGGTTTCTTTTTAAATATCTAATTCTTGATTGATTTTGATTTTATTTTGGTACATGGTGATACATTTGGGTTTAGGTTCAACCTTCTGCCTACAATTGATCTCTCAGCCCCATTTGTTAAAGAGGCTATGGCTAAATCTTGTAAGCAGTCCATCAACAGATGAATAGATAAAGAAAATATAGTATTTATACACAATGGAGTACTACTCTGACATAAAGAAGGATAAGTGAGTCATTCATAGGACAAAATGGGTGCCCTTGAGATCATAATGCTAAGTGTAATAATTCAGACTCACAAGCTTAAATTTTGCATAATTTCTCTTATATGACAAACCCAAAGTATGAATCATTTAAAGAGCTAAAGAAAAGACAGACAACAGGAAATAGGTCTTCGGTAGAGGTTCAGATAGAGGGAAGGAGAGCTAAACGAGGGGGAAGAGGACCAAACAGAGTTAAGATACATTATGTATGTGCGCCTGCACCCTACTGTAAATGTACATATGTCTATGCCCCACAGTAAATGTAATCAGCATGTACTACAAACATTTATTAATAAAAAAGTTTTTAAAAACAACATTGTAAGCCATTAGAACCGATAACAATCCATGGAATACTAAATCCAACAACAGTAGAATTACATATGCTTCTCAAGTGCATATGAACTATTTTCCAGGATGGGTCACATGATAGACAAGGCAATAGACCTCAATGAATTTAAAAGGATAGAAATAACATTAAGTATGATTTCCATCCACATTACAATGCAATTAGAAATCAATAGAAAGAAAATATTTGGAAAATTCACAAATATATAGAACTTAAATCACAACACCTAAAAACACGAATGAGTTAATGAAGAAATCAAAAGGGAAATTAAAAATACTCTGAGTTCAATGAAATGAAAACACATCCACCTAAATTTATCGGATACAGTTTAATCAATACTTATAGGTAAACATATAACTATAAATGCCTATATGAAGAAAAGGATGCCAAAATAATTACATAAATTAATATATTAAAAATAGTAAATAAAATGTAACTAAAGTTAAAATAAATTCACATGGTATACCATGTCAATAAGCCAAAAAAAAACTACATGATAACCTCAATAGACACAGAAAACTTATTAGACAAAATAACAGTTCTTTTTATGCTGAAAGCACTCAACAGGGTTGGGGATTTAACTCAGCAGCACAAGCACCTGCCTGGGAAGCCTGAGGTCATGAGTTCAATCTCCAGTGGAGGGGAAAAACAACTAAGAATAAAAAGAGACCTCCTAAGCCTGAAAAAACATCTACAAAAACATTCAGAGATAAAATCACATTTAGAAGTAAAAGCCTGAAAGCTTTCCATCTAAATTCAAGAAAAGATGAAAAAGCCACTTTCTTTCATTGTTTTAATGCAAAGTGTAATCAGAGCAATGAGGCAAGAAAAAATAAAATCCACATAGGTTAGAAAGGAAAAGACAAAATTCTATTCACAAATGCCATATATATATATATATATATATATATATATATATTCCTAAATAACTCACTAAAAAACTTTTAGAATTAGTGGAAGAATGAAAAAATTTTGCAAAAAACAAAATCACTATACACAATTCAATCTTATTTCTACACATTGGAAATGAACAATTTGAAAATAAAATTAGGAAAGGAATTCTACCTAAAATAGTACCAAAAATAAGGTTTGTAGGAATTTAACAAATGAAACACAAAACTTATACTCTGAAAACTACAAACTATTTTTATATCAAATTAACCAAAATTTAGCCAAATGGAAAAACACATGCTCATTGGAATGATTAAGGTGAATTATCAAATAGACTGGCTTTGGAATAAGCCCAGGAAATTAACAAAGCACACTTCTGGATCTGTCTGGGTGAGTTATGAAGGCATGAATTTGCAGTCTATGTCTAGGCCTTCACCCCTTCCACTCTTGCACTGTTAACCTGCTCAGCTGCCCCATGGCCATGAATTAAGCTTCTTTGTCACCTCATCATGTTTTTTCCTTGAAGCCAGCCAACTATGAACTGAATTAACTGAAACCAGGAACCAAATTAAACATCTCCTTTACATTATGGGCATCAGATACTGTGGAGACTAATCTTGAGCTAACTCTTTCTGTAGTCTGAAGAGAAGAGGGCTCCACTCTCTGAGTACTACCTTAAATGTTTTGGGATCAAGGCTTGAGTGTACTCTCTGCCATGGCTCAACTCCAGACACGCTTCCTCACAGACAACAAGAAACATGCAGTAGGTGACGCTCCCTTCTCAATCCCTGCCAGCTCTGAAATTGCTGACCTTAGTAATACCATCAGTAAATTGCTGGAGGCCAAAAACGAGTTCCACAAATATGTGGAGTTTGATTTCCTTATTAAAGGCCAGTTTTCATGAATGCCATTGGCCAAGCACATGGAAGTGGAAAACATCTCATCAGAAGAAGTTGTGGAACTAGAATATGTGGAAAAGTGTACTGATGCCCAACCAGATCAGTGAATGTTCCATGATAACTAAATCAGCTCAGTTAAAGGGTCAAAATAATAGATTTTGACTGGTTATTATAATAAGACTTCTCCGATCTAGTCTTTCAAAGGAACATCAATAATGATAAATGTGGGGCATACCTATGTGTTAGAAGATGTAGCCTGAGTGAAAAAAAGTTTGTGGTGCTTACTACTGAGTCTCTCTATGGATCAGATTCTCCTATGGGCACAGAGTGTAGAGAGAAATAAAGTAAGACCTCTACACTGCTGTAGTGGCCATGCAGGAAGCATGGATTCTATAGCAGTTGAGAACTCTGGAATTAAATTTTGCAGTGGTTCCTAGGATAAGATGATAAAGATCTGATCTTCAGTTCCAAGAGATGAAGAAGACAAAATGGAGGAATCCAGAAATTGATGAAGAAAGAAACAGAAAACAGAGCATTTAAGATTAACAAGGACTCCCATGGTGACCCTCTCTGGCCACACAGAAGCAATTTCCTCAGTACTGTGAGCAGATGTTGAAGAAATCTGCTTTTTTAAAGCATCTAGAAAAGGCTAATGAAAATTATTAGAGGAAAAAATTAGAAATAAAAATTCCTTTTGGTAAAATAATACCTAATGATAAGACTTTGCAGACATTCAGAACATTAAATGATGTTGCCAATTTATTAGGAAGTCATTGAAAACTGGAGAAGGTGGTGCACACCTATAATCCCAGCTACTCAAAGGCTGAGGCAGGAGGATCACAAGTTCAAGGTTAGCTTGAGTAACTTAATGAGAACCTGTCTCAAAATAAAATTTTGAAAAAGCATGTATGTATGAAGTGTTGAGTTTAACCTACAGAACCATAAAACATTCATTTATATATTTTAAACTAAATACTTCATATTAAAGACAGATCAAAATTTTTACAAAGTGTATACAAATTTCATGATAATTAGGAATCTCCTCTCTCACTAACCTATCCTCCTATGTATGTAAGAATATATTCTTTAGACAAAGTCTGTCAGTATTAAACAACCTACAAATTTCCTAACATTTGCATTTGTATTTATGCATATTTTGTAAACAAAATATTTAAAGTGGATATCTTTTAAATGTGACTTCCATCTTTAGTGGATCCATATTCCACAAGCAGAGCCTTTACATATTTATATAGGAAATAAGTCTTATCATTGTACTATAATAGATTATAATATATTTCAAATGATGCTCCTACCATAGAAGTCTGGGTAACATCTGTGTCTGATTGCAGCTGAAAATTAAATTAACAGTGGATTTAACTAGTTAGGATTTTATGTAGGAGCCCAGAGGCAGTTCATGCCTGGAATAGAGGACTTATTTTTTCTACCTTCTTTTTTTTCCCACTTTTTTTGAGACAGGGCTACTCTATGCAGTTCAGATTGGCCTTGAACTCACTTTGTAGCCCAGGTTGATCTCCAACATGCAGTGATCCCCACCATCCTTCCAAGTGCTGGGATTACAGGTATGTGCCACCATGCCCAGCTTTTTTTCTACCTTTTTAAAGGAGCCAGGCTCTCTTCAACCCTAGGTTCCCTTCAATGGTCCTCATTTTCACATAACCAAAGAATACCAATTATCAAATCATTTCTTAAAAAGTACTTCAATGGATCTCAAAAAGCAAATATCGAAAGGTGGTGGAGAGTAAGCAGCAGGGTAAACAGCCTCTCTGAGAGTAACTGTCCAGACACTGAAATAGAGCATTGTGAGGGAAGACTAGAAGGAAGGAAGAATCTGAAGTGCCAATTGAAGCCCACAGAGAGTAAAAAGAAAAACTTCAACAAAGAAGGCAGTAACCGGTGGTGCCTTTGTCTTGAGACAGGACAGAGAAGCTGTTCAAATCTGGGGATACACTGTCATGGTCATGGTCAGGGCTGGCGACCCCAGAGGTCTCTGAAGAGAGATGCAGCAGTGCAGGGGAGTGGCAGTGACTGGTGGTGAGTGCAAAGGACTCAGTCCTCCCACAGGGAGAAAGTGATTAGCTGGAAGACATTTTGGAGATGGGCCAGATAAGCCCAGCACTAAGAACTGCTGTTGGCTTTCTCTAGGAGCACCTAGCTGGGCACAGACTCATGGAATTTTCTTGGACTGTTGGCAAGCCCAATGAGCCTGGTCTCAGAACAGTCCTGCTAAGGTTATCCACTACACCACCATAAAGCAACCGCTGCCTTGCTGGCATATAGTTGCATGATTTGGGACTCTGTCTCCACAGGCTGAATGCTAGTAAAACCAGAGAGTATCCTGGAAGTGGACTATTTCTTTTTCTTTTTTTTCTTTTTGTTTTGTTTGCTGGTTTTTTCTTTTCTATTTTTCTTTAATTGTTTACATGTGAGTGTAAAAGTGTTTCCTAACCTCATTGTGGGTGTGGTTCTGTTCTGTTCTTCCTTTTATCTCTTCTCCCTCTCTTTCCCTTCAGTCTTCTGCACCAGTTTCCCCAAATTGTCATGCTCATCCTTTCTCTTCTAACCTTACATCTAATCTGTTTCTCTTCTTTCACTTCTCTGTTTTCTCCTTAATCCATTTTAAATTTTAACACCAAGGGCAAAACTTAAGTGAATTACTCCAAATTTTAAAGGAAAATAACTTTCAAACCAGAATGATGTAGACAACAAGACTATCTTTCAAAATTGATGGAGAAATAAGATACTTCCAGGACAAACAACATCTGAGGAAATTTATGACCACCAAACCAAACCACCAAACCAGAACTCCAAAATGTACTGAAGGACATTCTAGAAAGAGATATTTAGAACTATAGCTCCATGACCGCAACAGAAGGAATCCACCAGGGAAGGCAAATAATTAGAGGAAAGGAAAAATAGAGGAGCACCAACAAGAAAATAAACTCATAAAGAAAAGCCAATGCATTTCAATTTTAGCCATCAATGTTAATGGTCTCAGTTCACCAATCCAAAGACACAAACTGGCAGAATGGATCAAGAAGCAAGATCCAACAATGTGGTGCATACAAGAAACAGGTTTAGTTAAAAAAGAAATTCATAGACTAAAAGTCAAAGGATGGAAAACAATAATCCATGAGACAGTAAACCAGAAAAAAGCAGGGGTAGCTATTCTATTTGCAGAAAAATGAATTTCAAGTCAAGACTAAGAGAGCTAAAGAAAGTCACTACATCCTTTTAAAGGGAGCAATCCAAGAGGAAGAGATAACAATCATATATATATATAATATATATATATAACAAATACCAGTATATCCAATTATATGAAACAATTCCTAGTGAACATAAAAATCAAATAAACCCCAGTACAATTGTATTGGGAGACCTCAATACCCCACTTTCACAAAAGACAGATCAACTAGACAAAAAATCAATAATGAAATAGAACTAAATCAAACTTTTGAACAAACGGACTTAGTAGATGTCTATAGAGAGACATCTACTAAGAGAGACACAACATCAGAATACACATTTTTTCAGCTTCTCAGAGAACATTCTCCAAAATAGACCATACACTGGCCCATAGAACATGCTTAAGCAAATGCAAAGGAATTGAAATTATCCCAGGCATACTATGAGACCATAGTGCAATGAAACTGGCAATGCATGCAAAAGAAATCACAAGAACTTCATAGACACATGGAAATTAAACAGCACCCTCCTGAACAACCAATGGGTCACAGATGAAATTAAAGGAATAGTTAGACAGTTTTTACAGTTTACTGATAATGACAATAAAACACACCAGAACTCATGGGACACAATGAAAGCAGTCTTAAGAGAAAAATTTATAGCAGTAAATACTCATATCAGAAAAACAGAGGAAGCACATATAAACAACTTAATGATGAACATCAAACTTCTAGAAAAAGAAGAGCAAGCTAGGCCAAAAGGTCACATAAGGAAGGAAATTATGAAGATAAGAGAAGAAATTAACACACTGGAGACTAAAACAAAGAATCAATGAAGCAAAGAGTTGGTTCTTTGAATGGTTAAATAAAATTGACAAACCCTTAGGCAATCATATCAAAAAAAGGAAGGAAAAGACTCAAATCCATGCAACTAGGAATAAAAAGGGCTAGATCACAATAGACCCTGCAGAAATCCAGAAAGCCATCTATACCTACTTTGAAAACTTGTACTCTAATAAGATGGAAAATGAAAAAGAAATGAACAGATACCTGTATATGTATGAATTACCAAAGCTGAATCAAGAAGATATAAAAATCCTAAATAATCCTAATATCAATAATCAAAATCAAAGATGTAATTAAAAACCCATCAACAAAGAAAAACCCAGGCCCTGACAGATTTACTGCTGAATCCTACAGGAAATTTTAAGATCCAACACCACTATTTCTCAAAATTTTAATGAAATTGAATAGCAAACAATACTTCCAAATTCATTCCTGGAAGTATGCATTCCTGTGATACCAAAACCAGAGAAGGACCCAACAAAGAAAGATAATTACAGGTCAATCCCCCAAATGAATGTTGATGCAAAAGTCCTCAATAAAATACTGGCAAACACACTGCAGCAAATTGTCTGGAAGATTGTACATCATGATCAGGTGAGATTCATCCCGTTTTGCAGGGATGGTTTAATATACTTAAATCCATAAGTATAATACACCATATTAACATAGCCAAGGACAAAAATCATGTGATCATCTCAAAGTCCAGCACTGATTCATGATTAAAACGCTACAAAAATTTGAATAGATGGTCTTTATCCCAATGTGACAAAAGCTATCTGTGACAAACCAACACCCAACATCATAATAAATGCACAAAAAATGAAAGCTTTCACTCTAAAGTCAGGAACATGACAAAGATGTCCACTGTCTCCAATCTTATTCTGCAGAGTCCTGATAACTTTAACTGGAGCAATTTGACAAGAGAAATAAATAAAAGAAATAAAGATAAGATGGGAAGAAATTAAACTATTGTTATTTGCAGTTGACATGATATTCTACTTAGAAGGCCCCAAAAAACTCCACCAAAAGACTTCTAGATTTAACAAGCAAATTCAGTAACATAGCTGGTTACAAAGTCAACACTCAAAAGTCAATAGACTTCCTGTACATGAATAACTGACTGAGAAAGAAATCAGGGAAACAATATTTTTACAATAGCAACCCCCCCAAAAAACCCAAAATACCTAGGGATAAATCTAACAAATGTTGTAAAAGACCTCTACATTGAAAACTACAGTAGTCCATAAAAGGAAATTGAAGAGGATATTAGAAAATGGAGAGCTGTCCCATGCTTTTGGGTAGGAAGAATTAATATAGTGAAAATGACCATATTTCCAAAACTTTTACACAGATTCAATGCAATCCCAATCCAAATTCCAATAGTGTATCTCACAGAATTAGAGCAACAATCTTAAAATTCATCTGGAACCAGAAGAGACATAAAATAGAAAAGGCAATCCTGGGCAACAAAGACAAGACAGGGGGCATCACAATCCCCTACTTGAAGTTACACAATAAAGGTACTGTGATAAAAGAACAAAACAAAACAAAACAGCGTGGTCCTGCAAAAAAGATACATACCCAAAGATCAGTGGAACAGATTAGAAGATGAAGAAACAACTCCAGACACACTAAGCCACCTTATCTTTGATGAAGGTGCTGGAAAATACTGGCTCTGTACAAGCTCAAAAATGGTTAACTGAGATGAATACGCACTTCTCAGATGAAGAAATGCAAACAGCAAATAAATATGTGAAGAAATGTTCAACAACACTTGTCATCCAAGAGATGGAAATGAAAACAATGCTGAGATTCCAACTCACCCCAGAAAGAATGGCTACCATCAAGAACTCAAGGAATAATGAATGCTGCAGGGGCTGTGGGGGAAATGGAACACTTCTCCACTGTTGATGGGAATGCAGACTGGTGCAAACACTGTGGACAACCATGTGGAGATTCCTCATAAAAGTAGGACTAGAGGTCCCATTCAACCTAGCAAGTCCCATTCTGGGTATCTTCCTAAAAGAATTAAAAACATCACATTACAGTGATATATGTGCACCCATGTTTATACCAGCACAGTTTGTAGTAGCCAGATCTTGGAAACAACCTAAATGCCCATCGATTGAGGAATAGATAAAAAATAGGTGGTATTTTTATATCATGGAGTATTACTCAGCCATGAAGAAGGGCAAAATGGAGAATTTTAGAGGTAAGTGGATGCAATTTGAGAACATACTCATTAGTGAAATAAATAGGACACACTTGTGTAAACATCATATTCTTTCATTAGTGTAAGAAGCTGAAAGAAAAAAATATATGTATATATATGTATATAAAAATATTTAAGTTAGTCACAGTACTGATTTCTTTGAGTTCACTAAAGAGAAAGATTTGGGGGTGATATTGTTTGTACAGTTGAATACACATGTGCCTTGGGAAAATGATTTGTGGATGATGATGCGCAACGTATGTATGTATCATTGCTGCCCCCTGAATGACGTGTTTTGAAATTTTGTTGTATTTTTTTCTTCTTTTTTTTCTTATTATACTTGAAATAGAATGGATTTGGAAAAAAATGTATTTTAATGGTAAAAAATAAAGGTAGCTAAAATATTTTTTAAAAATCAAACAATGGCAAATGCAGGTGGTAGTGGGGAAAAGGAACCTGTCTGCACTCTTGGTGTGAGTGTAGACTGGTGCCACCACTGTGGAAATCAGTGTGGAGATTCCTCAAAAAGCTGGGATTAGAGGTCCCACTTGATCCAGTTATTCCTCTTCTAGGTATCTTCCTGAAAGAATTAAAAACATCATACCACAGGAATATATGTGTGCAATGTTTATAGCAGCATGATTTAAAATAGCTAAACCTTAGAAACAACCCAAATATCCATCAACTGAAGAGTGGATAAAAAATATGTGTTTTTTATACAATGGGGTACTACTCAACCATAAACAAGGGTGAGCTTGATACATTTGTAGGTAAATGTATGCATCTTAAGACCATACTCTTAAGTGAAATAAATTGGGTCTCTCATATATAAATATCATATTGTTTCTCTGGTGTGAGAAACTCAAAATGTAAATAAGTATGAGTGTTTATAACAGGTGTTGTGAAATAGGAATAAATGGTTCAAAAGAAATGGGAACTAGGGAGGGGGGAAGGGAAAAGGAATGAAGGGAAAGGAAAAAAATGATAAAAGAAGGACAAAATGGAAACAAATCTTTGTAAATAAGGAATGTAAGAGGGGTTGAAGGGAGGGGAGATAAACAGGACTCAAGATGTATCATACACTAGTAGAAATTCTCTGATATGATTGTTATGTATATCTAAAATATGCCAATAAACTTAATAAAATGTTATATTAAGTGTGATCATTCACTTAAAATGATTACATCCAGATATATAAATTGGGTAGATGTTAATAAATTCTAATAAAATTCTGACATTTTTAAATGAGGTAATTATGTTTGAGGCCTAGTCTGCTATACTCTAGAAAATTTTTAAAAATATTACATACTATATGTTTCCATTTTATATAGGATACACAGAATAGGCAAATCTATGGTGCAGAAATCCTATTAATGTTGGCTTAGGGTTCAGGCAGATGAGGTTACAGGTTATGGCTTTCACTGATACAAGATTTTGTTTTGAGATGGTGAAAATATTTCAAAATAAACTATGGTGATGATTGCACATATCCGTGAATGTGATAAAGACTACTGAGCTGTGCACTTTAAGTAGGAGAATTCCATGTTGTAGTATGTGAATTAAAGCTGTCACCAAATAACTACAAAACAGGTTTAAAGTCAAAGGATGGAAAGGGTTGAAAACCCTAATCATAAAATAGCTGTTAAGGTTGTATTCCTCCTTTTAACCCATTCATTTTCTACACTAAAGCTGTTAGTCCCCTGAAAACAGGGACTACAGATAACTGAGCTATGAATTCCTACTACCCAGCACAATATCTGGAATTTAGAAAACAATGATCATCTACTTATGCATTCACTATATTTTTCATTGATTGATTTGCAATAAAACTGATTGCAACTGATACTTGCAGCAACAAGAATGAATCTCATAGACATGATAATACAAAAACTAAACATAAAAGAAAATACAGTTATTATTCCATTTTTATGAATTGAAAAATAATTCAAACTAATCTACAATGATAGAAGCAAGCATGCTGCAATTCTAAAAATGCTCCATATTTTTATTTAGCTGGTTATTTAATAAGGTGAGCAGTTAAGATTTGTGCACCTCAGGAAATGCTTCAGAGAATCAACAACTGGGATCTCATATTGTTGAAAAGATTCGGCACTTCAAAAGAAATCACCAACAGAGTGAAAAGAAAACCCACAGAATGAGAAAGAATTTTAGCCAGCCACGCCTCAGACAAAGGAATTATCTCCAGAACATATAAAGAATTGAAAAATATCAATCCCCCCAAATTCAAAGACCCTCTCCAAAAATGGGCAGCTGAGATGAACACACAGTTCTCAGATGAAGATACACAAATGGCAAATAAATACATGAAGAAATGTTCACCCTCCCTGGTCATTGTAGAAATGCAAATTAAAACAACATTGAGATTTCATCTCATTCCGGAAAGAATAGCTGCCATCAAGAAATCAACTGATAACAAATGTTGGCGAGGCTGCAGAGAAAAAGGAACACTGCTCCACTGTTGGTGGGAGTGTAGACCACTGTGCAACCACTATGGAAATCAGTATGGAGAATTCTCATAAGACTAGGACTGGAAGCTTGATTCAACCCAGCTATTCCCCTCCTGGGTATTTTCCCAGAAAAACTGAAAAGGTCATATCACAGTGATATATATGCATGCATATTCATAGCAGCACAATTGTAATAGCTAAATCTTGGAAACAGCCAAGATTCCCATCAACAGCAGAGTGGATGAAAAAGATGTGGTATTTTTATACAATGGAATATTACTCAGCTATGAAGAAAGATGATCTTGAGACCTTCATATGGAAATGGAGACAACTTGAGACTATCCTCATTAGTGAAATAAATAAGAATCATATTTATAAATAGCACATTGTGTCTCTAGTATAAAGATTAATAAGAACTGTAGGACTAATAAAACCCAAAATGTGTAATTGCTACTGTATAACAGAGAGAAAAAGAAAGTGCTCTAAAGGATATAGCTGCATGTATGTTTCAGTGTGTCAGATGAATGACATATTACTGCTTTTGTTAGATCGTGGAGCAGAACTGTTAGCAGTCTCATTGTTTGAATGTGTACTTTGTATGTCTTAATTTTGTAACTTGAATAACTATTTCCAAGATGACAATATGTAAGTTATCAAGTAATGATTTCTTAGTGTTTTTTGTTCTTTTTTTCCTTGGAATTCTGTATTGTTGCTACCCTTTATTCTGTTTTGTTTTGTTTTCTCTTTAAATAAAATTAAAAATAAAATAAAATAAAATAAAATAAAATAAAATAAAATAAAATAAAATAAAATAGATTCATGCACCTTATCAAATGTGTATTATTCTTAACTTTGAAAATTAATAGTAAAATGATCCTTGTATGAATACAAGTTGTGGGTTTCTGTGTTGCCACATGCTACTCTCTTTAGGAAGACATATTTATGCACAATATTCTGTGAAGCTTCTTTTTATATTAATATCATTTTACCTGCATCTCAAAAAATTTACCATTTCTTGCTTTGTCACTGTTTTAGTAACTTTCACTGTCACTTAAACAAAATACCAGATACCATCACTTAAAGGAGGTGAGGTTTATTTTGGCTTATGTTTCAGTAGTCCTAATCCTTTCATGATTGGCTGGATCCAAACTAGGATGGCATGGCACAGTAGCATGGCAGAGGAATAGTTTCTCATATCATGACAGCCAGAAAGCAGAGTGAATGAAGGGAGGAGATGGGTAGGGAGATGACCCACCTCTTTTGACCAGGCCTCACTGCCTAACAGCAAGTCTACTATGATCACATATAATTCTATCACCTTCCCAAAGCTTGGCCAATGAATGCATGATGCTTTGGAGGACATCTAGATATAAATGATAACAGTCACAATGTACTATAAAAAGAAAAAATATAGATAAAAGTACTTTAGCAAAGCAAACTTTATAAACAGTCCTTTATCAAAGGCTAAACATGCGTTGCTGCACAAACTTTCATATGCTATATCTGAGTTTAAAATAGGAATCATAGATCAGTTTGAGGGTGTTTTAGTCCATTTTCACTGTTATAACAAAATATCTAAGGTTGAGTTAAGAAGCATATTTAACTCAGTTTGGGACATTTAAGGGCATAGATCAGCTCATGAAAGGGCATAATATTGATTGGCAGGGAGTGATCACATGGCAAAACAGGAAGCCATAGAGTGTGCAGTGGCTGATGTTTCTCTTTTATAGCAACTCATTCTTCTGGGAACAACCACTTCATAAGACCACCATCAGTTTTTCCAAAGCGCAGTGACCTCAGTGACCTTGTTATCTTGCACTAAGCCTCACCTTTTTAAGAGGTTCCATCACCTCAATATTGCCACACTGAGGACTACGTGCAAAACACATGAACCCCTGGGAGGCAAACCACATGCGAACCATAGAAAGAGGTTTAGGGTAATTATTCTATATGATAGTGGATCCTATGCACACTATGCAATGTGTCTCTTTGACTCGAAGGATCACTCTTTAGATGAGAAGAAAGAGTACCACACATATATTTATGAATCTCAAAGACAAAGTACCATAAGGGAAAAACTGGATTTTATAACTTTGAGTACCTCACATTTTTCCTTAACCCAATATTTAGAAACATTGCCTCTGATAAAACATAAATAAAAAACATAAATGAAATAAATTTTGGTTTATCCTTCAGTCTGATTAAACAAGAGATCTCCTCTACCATTCCTAAACTATATTTTATATTTGACCTTAATGTTTCCATGGCAACTTAAAGAAATATACTGTGCTTTTGCCAGTAGATGTCTTGCATTTTTCTGAACCTAACTTTATCCAGGAATTACTCACCAAGACAGAAAACACTTTTTTCTCATATTAATAATTGTTAATCAATAAACTACAAAATTAAAGTAAATCCTTAAACAAAGAATATTAATTATTTAGAGGTAACTGTCATCTCTCTGTGGAGTAATGGGAGTTGGGTGAGAACTGTTTTCCCCAGGTATGTAAAAGCACTAGCCTGTACCTGTGTCTCTCACTACGTACACATTCCTCTGTTGTGGAATTCAGGTCAGAAACTCTGTATCCCCCACCTCCACTCTTCCTCCTACTCTTTCCACCCTCCCTTCTCAAGGACTCCCAGGAATGAATTCAGGACCTTGGAATGAAGACAGCAAAGGGAGCCTTTTCTTTAATCATCTTAGTGTCTATGCCTTGGCATGGGTTTTTTCCAAGTTGGGTGAATACATCAAATGTGTCTGGACAGAGGTGCTCTCTTATTAAGTACACTCCAGCACAAAGGTATTTTTCTTATCTCAAGTCTGGGGCCCAATACCTGAACTCCTGCCTGTAAGATATCTATAGAAGCTGTTAACTCTTTCAGGACAGAAAGGCATGGTCCAGCACTAACTTTCCAATACTAAATTACCATTCAACTGACTGGTTGGGGAAATAAGGTCTGTAACTCAAAAACAATTTGAGGGATTATACAGTTAAAGTTTATAAAATGATGTCTTACAGAAGGTGACCAACCTGAAGAATTCAGTGTTGATTCGTAAGTCAGGTACAATCAACTTAAGTAATTCTACCTGGGTTCCCTCTACTTTCTGCCTACCCAATTTTCACGTTTTCTTAGGGCCTAGCTCAAGTTTCATCTGAAGGAGGCTTCCTTGACCACCAAGGTGAGTGTGAGCCTTCTCCTTTGATTACTTACTACTAGAGCTTGGCACACACTTCAAAATTTTTTACATTTGCAATGACTTTTCTGCATATGTAACACAGTACTCTATAGAGGATCCAACTTCGGTGAGAATAGGAGCTTCGCCCTGTATGTCGTATAAAGGCAGTTGCACACGTTGGATTCTGAGTCTGAAAGCATGAAGGTCTTCTCTTTCACTAAGCCAGATCCCAACTATTTGTCAAGGTCTATCACAAATAAACATGTAATATATACATAAGTACAATGTGTTCACTAACCTAAATACAGTTTCAGGTCACAAGTCCTCCTGCCCTCCCTTCTTGTCAAATTTCTGTCCACAAATCCTCCCCTACATAGAGATTCAGAATTAGCCACAATGGTGATGATCTGTATTGAGGGCTTTCTTCAGCTTCCCTAAAGGAATATTTTTTATTTAGCATTCATTAATTTTAATGTAGTTTTTATTGTCATTGATTAAATATTGTCCACCTTGAATTTTTCTTTCACACTTATTTTTTTTCTTAAAGTAGTTATTAAATTGCCAGATAATTGAGACTACCATATTCTATTTCTTTTTATTTGACAAAGCCCCTAGAATGCAATGCTGTGTGCATGGTTAACACCCGAAAATGGCATTGTATGAATGTAAAGTATTCAGAACATAAACATACTAGGTGAGGACAAGCATGGTGGAAAATGCCTGTAATCCCCTGCACTTGGAAAGCTGAGGCAGGAGGACAACTGCAAATTGGTAACCAGCCTGCTAGTCGTCATAGTGATTTCAAGAACAGCCTGAACTACATAGTGAGAATCTGTCTCAAAAAAACAAGTTAGGTTAAAAAGTTAAATAGGGTGCCTTTAATATATATATATATATATATATATATATATATATATATTGAATTCTGGGTCTTTATAATGAGTTATATCACCCATGTTTTGTAATTTTTTTCTGGTACAGAGGTTCAAACTCATGACCTCGCACTTGCCAGGTAGGCGCTTATACTGCTAAGCTAAATCCCCAGCCTGCTTTTTTTATTTCATGATAGCATCTTGCTAAATTGCCCAGGCTGGACTTGAACTTTTGATCCTCCAGCCTCATTTGCAGTTATTCCTGGTTAGGTAGATGAATTTCTGGCTATGCTTCTGTGTCCTTGGTGTTGACCACCCTCAGTGTAAACATATTTCTTTACACTTGATACTGACCAAAAAATTACATTGAAATCTGTTATTAATTTGCAGCTAAACAAAAAGTACCATTTAAAAGACTAATTAAATGACATTTTGTTTCTAAATGACCAACTAAGGCACAAGATGAATAACTAGAAATTTATTGAGCTCCTTTTACATACAAAACCATGTACTAGAAAATGTGAGAATTTAGTCTGCCAAACAAGTGACCTTAAAATTACTATGAAGACCGGAGATCTAGCTCAGCGGCGTCAGCGCCTGCCTGACAAGCACAAGGTCGTGAGTTCAATCCCCGGCACCAAAAATAAAAAACAAAACAGAACAAAAACAAAAAAAAACACAAAAAAAATTAATGTGAAACACAGAGCCACTAACGCTATGTGCAAAATAGTTAAAGCTCATTTTGTTAAAAAGTACTCTTCTCAACCTGCCCTCACAGAAAAAACTGACTCATTATAAATAATTTTTTGCAAACCCTTGGCACTGCCATTCTATTTTAGGCATTATCCGATTCTGAGTCACTTTACTTTTGCAATTACTTTTGCAAATTTTATATAGAGAATTCGACGTTTGGAAATCTTAGGTCTAAGAAAGCCTAAGAGCTTGTGCATGGTTCTTCACGACTTTTTCCTTTGTGCCACTTTTGGTAGTAAAAGTTTTGAATACTTTTTCATGAAAATATTTTAAAATACATAAACTGAAACACTTAACATTAATTTCTATTATTGAAAGTTCAAGACCTAGCAAAACTAATCCACTGTGTTAGAAACCAGGATACTGGGATGTGGGTAACATTCTTTTCTTTTTTCTAGGTGCTTGGTATATACACAGTTATATTTAGCTTACAAAAATTCATTGGTTAAGCTGGAGGTATAGTTCAGTGCTTAGCTGACATGTACGATTCTCTGGGGTGGATCCCAGTACTGCTAAAACTTTCTGAGCTGTACACTTTTCTGGGATGTTGGTAACATTCTTGTTCATTGTTCCAGTGCTTGCCAGTTATACAATTATATGTGCTTTATAAAAATTCATTGAACTCTTATCTAGATGAATATTCTACTTTAATGTAAAAGTGCAAAAGTAAAATAACACATAAAGAATTGCATAATAAATCTAGTTCACTGAAATTCATTTTTATGCATACACCCTAAGAGGTTTTCTCCCTAGTTTAAAATTCTAGATTGGTAATCCAAGAAAAGAGAAGATATTAAAAGATATATGAGACAGTATCTCCTTACTTCTATGAGGTAATAATCTGATTGAAGAAAGACGGTCAACAACCCTGAACTTTGGAAAGTATATGGTACTTTTTAATATCTAAAAGAGAGAATGAAGACAGAGAAATAAGAAAAAATTCTTAGGGGCTTTACTGTCAGAGCAGAAAAAGTGAAAGAATGTGGAATTTGTACTATAAATGGAAGGATATGAATTGTTTGGATAATATGAGGGTAGAGCATCCTTTTTGGAGTACAAGCAGTCAAAGACTTGGGAGACATACCTATAAAGCTATGGTCAAGGAAGCACATCAGTAGGTACAGAATAGGAAGGAGTGTGGAACTTGGATTTTTTAGTACAAAACCACTGAAAACTGTTTAGCAAAGTAGTAAGAGAATGCTGTATTAAGAATTTGTCCAGTTTAATTTAACAAACATTTACTAAATACTGGCTTGTTCACTGTACTGTGTTAGCTTCTGCCCTGGTGAATGACTTCAAAGAATCTTCTTGAGTTTCTATTTTTGTATCTTCTGTAAGTATTAGACATATCTAATCTATAAATTTCTTAATTTTACATTCTAGTTTGGTTTAAATTAGAAAGCAGTTTATTCAAAACTGAGACTTTTCGGATATTAAAATAAATCAAAACTGGGGCAAAAAGACAAGCTACATTCCTATTTGGGTCAGAAACATGGCTCAAACTTCGTAGTTGGACTGTTTCCAAGGGTACTGTTTGTCCAAGTGTTTTCCCCTCAGGCAACGTTCTTTTCAACACACAAAATGCTGGGGGCTGGATGAACAATGAGACAGGGAAGGCAGGAGATTTTAATAACCAGTGAATAACACAATGATTCATCCAAATATCTTTCTATATTAACTATTCTGAAAGTTTGATGGTAAAAAGAGAACGTGCATAGCTCATTTAAGTGCATAAACCCAAATACTGGAAAAGCTTACAACATTTGGAAGCCCACTCTTGTTGTCCTACTTGCCTAATATAGAGGTCACACTGAGTTGTGATGTAGGGATTATTGACTACACATTGAGAAAGTTAGTGGAGATGACTGATTTACACTGTTCCTTGCAGTGCTTAAAAGCTATTCTATCTTTGTCATCATGGCTACTAATCAAGGCATGCCTTGTTCCTATAAAACATATGATCTAGCCTACATGGCTGCCAATAAAAGACTTGTTTTCGGAAGATAAATACTAAGCTTTTTTTATTGTGAGATGAAGTTTGATAAAGGTTAGTATTTTCTCGGAAATTGTGTCTGAGGTAGTCCTCTAGGAAGTGCTTTCTCTCTTTTTTTATGTCTGGGCTAATATTTTTCTGTTACTACTCTCAGGAAATGGAAGTCCCTAGATCCATGGTTTGATTTTGCTTATTTTTTCTTTCCTCTCTCCTTCAGAGTCACTTAAATGCAAATCTGTTTTACTACAATGTTAAAGAGTTTGTCCATAAATCACACATTTATGGTACTATCTCAATACTTATTTTAACATGGCATAAACTAATCATCATCATTTTAGTTGTCATATGAAGATTTTGATAGTTCTCTTATTTTTGTCCTTAACTCAAAACTAGAGCTACATCTCCAGGCAATGTTCAAAGGAATATACTTTCAATCTTGGGTCCAATGTAAGAGACAGAAATTACTCTGCCTCATCTCACCTGAACCTCAGTGCAAAAAGAGTTTTGCAATTTACAGTCTGGACTCATAAAAATCTCTTTTCCAATTCCTACCTGGAAAAAGGCCAGAAATTAAGCTTTGAATTTCATTTCTTGAAAAAGGTCCAAAAATCTAAGTGTGTGTATGTTTAAGCATAATTGCATGTAAATAATACATAAACTTTCTATGTGATGTAGTAATGAATGAAGCTTTTTTCACACATGTAAATATTTTTTCCATATGTGGCATTTTCTACTATTTCTTCATATTATAATTTTACATTAAAAAGTTTAAAGGTGGTCCAATATATCAATATTTTCTTTTATGCATTCATTTTTTTTGGTACCAGAGCCCAAACTCATGACCCTGTGTGTGACAGGCAGGTGCTTGTGCCACTGAGCCAGTCCCCGGACCCCTATGTGTTCATATTTTTATAACATACTAAGAAAGTCAATCTTTACTCCATGTTTATGAATATTTGTCTCTATAATCTCTTCTAGGATATTTGTAATTTTTACCTTACATTTAAATTTTTACATACGTGTCTATTGGTTTGACACTTTCAAAATTGTAAGTCGAGAGTGGCCCGGGCTGTTTGGATTGAAAGTCTGCAGAGACCCGCATCTCAGCCCAACTGTTTGGGACTGGTAGGCCCGCGCTTCATCCGCAGGGAACTTCCCAGAGACTGGCATCTGGGCCAGGTCTGTTTAGGACCAGGAGCTTTGCAGAAACCAGCAGTTTGGCCTGACTCGTTGGGACCTGTAGGCCCACCCTTCACTCACAGGGAACCTCCTGGACCTGCCTGGGAAAAAGTATGGTGGCCTGGCCTGCCTGAGATTCCACAGGCTCTGGGTTGACCACACCCAGCATTCACCTTACAACTTAGGAAGCCAGGAGCCCACAGAGGGGAGTTAGGACCCTGTGAGGAAGCCAAGAGCCGGTGGGCAATCCACTGCCCCTCCAGGAACTGAGGGTGCAAGAGGTAATTCACCACACATGCAGAGAAAGCATTGGAACACCGCTCAAAGTAAGGAAATATAGAAAAATGACAAAAGGAAAGACAAAAAGGGAGGCTCAAAGCTGTAGCCCTCCCCAAGAAAGCTTAGAATCCGTGTACATAGAAGAAAAAAGAAGCCATATACCTGAAATGTCTGAAATAATATCAAATGAAATAAATATGCAAAAAGGGAAAGCTATGTAGAAATTCAAATCAGAAATACTTGCCCAGGTAAAAGAAGAATTGATAAAAACAGTGAAAGAAATAGTGAACACATCTAGTGAAAACACAGCTATAAAATTAGAGGAACAAAGCAAACAGATAGAATCCCTCAAAGAACAATATAAGAAACAAACAGAATGCATAAAACAGATTCAAAGAGATATACAGGAAATCAAA
>PVJX010009366.1:13762-61153 GCA_004027295.1 Dolichotis patagonum | reverse complement strand
GGAACGCTGTGGCGCTCTCTACAAACAAAGGGCAGGTTCTGCCTGATACAACCTCTAATAGGAGAAGGGCTCTGGTGGCTGGTGTGAGCTGATTTATTTTGTGAGAGTGCAGAGGATTGGGCAAACCTTTACATTCCTGAGCTTTGGCAGACTTTTGGGAGGGAGAAGCCATAGGGGCTTCTGGGAAGAAGGAGGTGTGTGCATTATCAGGGCACAGCTTCGAACCACTGCCATGATGATTGTGCTGTCTCTCAGACGGGGGATCTACAGTAACACTGACAATGTAATACTTGGGAAATTAAACTAATCATATAAGTAAAAGACCTATACAACAAAAATACTACCATATTCTGAAAAAAAGATTGAACAGAACCTCAGAAAATGGAAAGGCAGAACCTAAGGCATAACCAATATAGACAAAATGGCCTTATTTCCAAAACTGATGCACACATTTAATGCAATCTCATCAAAGTATCAATAGCATTCCTCACAGAAATGAAAACAATCATAAGATTCCTACAGAAAAAGAAGCAATAACAAAGGCAATCTTGGACAACAGGAGGAAAACAGAAGGCATCACAATCCTAGGTTTCAAGTTATACTACAAAGCTACAGTGATAAATACAGCATGATACTGGGGCAGGGGGAAAGAGACATGTGGATCAATGGAACAGAATACAGGACACAGAAACAACTCGAGGCACTTTCAACTATCTTATCTTTGACTCAGCCAAATCATATGCTGCAGGCAAGGCAGGCTCTTTAACAAATGGTGCTAGGAAAAATGGATATCCACACACAGAAGACTGAACCTAAAGCCATATTGCTCACTGTGTACTTAACTAAAATAAAAATGGGTCAAGCTTCTAAATGCTAAAATAGAAACAATATGCTGGGTAAAATGGGTAAAATTCTTGAAGGCATAGGTGTAGGCAAGGACTTTCTGACAACTCCAATTACACAAGAAATACATGGGACCGTATCAAATTAGAAAAGCCCCTGCACAGCAAAGGAAGTAACACAGAAAAGAGACAATCTACAGAGTGTGATTTTTTTTTTCTAGCTATTCTCCTCAGGCAAAGACTAAAAGCTGGCAGAAGACTAAAAGCTAGAATACATAAAGAACTCAAAAAAAATTTGACCTGCTCCCAAATAAAAAACTTGATAAAAAAAAAATGGGCAAGTGAATGAACAAACACAACATTGTTGGCCATCAGAGACCTGCAAATTAAAACACCACTGAGATTTCATCTTACTCCAGAAAGAATGACTATCTTTAGTAATTAAATAACAAATGCTGGCAAGGCTTCAGGGAAAAAGAATCCCACATTGTTGGTGGGAATGTAAACTAGTACAAACACTACAGAAATCAGCATGGAGATTCCTCAAAAAACCTAAAGTTAGAAATCCCATTTGACCCAGCTATACCCCTTTCTAGGAATCTTCCAAAACGATTTAAAGACATCATATTATAGTGATACATGCATACCTGTGTTTGTAACAGCACAGTTCTTAATAGCTGCATCTTAGAAGTGGCCTATATTCTGTATCAACAGATGTATAAGAGAAAATGTAGTGTTTACACACTATGGAGTACTACTCTGCCATAAAGGGTAAACTTGAATCGTCTGCAATAACATGGATGCACCTTGAGATCATAATGTTAAGTAAAATAAATCGCATGACCTTAAATATCACATGGTTTCTCTAACATGAAAATCCCAAAATATAAGTAAAAAGCAAATTACAAGTAGATTAACGTTTTTCAAAAGGTAAGGGAATCAAGAGATGGTGAGAGAGGAGAAAAATAGGGGATGAAAAAGAATTGAGATATGTCATGTACAATTTCCCCTGAGGAAATAATCATTATGTACTGCAGCATGTACTAGTAAGATATAAACTCAAATAGGAAAAAACTTGCGGGGGGGGGGGGGAGAACTCACAGAATAACAGATACGTCACTTCGTATCTGAGAGTCCTTTGTTCATCTGACTCTTCAAAGCTTAGCTACCCATAACTTGGGTAACAGGACCAAATGAGTCAACCCAATATATTAACCATAATTTCATGTTTTTTCCTCTGTTTTACTGGGTATGTAAAAAAGACATACATAGTACTTAATTTTCAAAACAAAGTAACATCAGAATAGATATAATAGTGATGCTTACCTTAGCATTGTTACTATTCAAATCAGACAAATTATTAACAAGTCACTGTTTAAAAACCATTTTTATGTTAAGGGGCCTACATAATGGTACCAGCAGCTTCTCTTGTTTTCACATTAAAAAGCTTAAGCATTTAAGATGTTAACAAATCTCAAACATCAAAATATCGACTCACTATTGACACTATTGCACTGAAAACTTGTTTAAAAGATTTGTTTCCTTTAATTTTTCCATAACATATAATCTTTTAAATTGGATGAATTCCTATGGCATACTGGTTTGACTAGTCTTCCCCTGTCTACACACACCAAATAGCACACCTTTCTGGCCCACAAACATAGGCCAAAGTGAGCTTCTTGTTACTGACCCATGGATCAGAAAGTTGGAAGAAGGCTTACACATTTTACGTTGTAAGAATCAAGGTAATTACTGGTCCAATGAACAACTTAAAACCAATCACTTAAATATTAAAGATGATGAGAATACACATCAAAAATTGGTACAGGGCTGGGGATTTAGCTCAGTGGCTCAAGCACTTGCCTGGTAAGCGTAAGGTCATGAGTTTGATCCCTGGTACAGAGAAAAAAATTGGCATAAAAATTCATTAACTTAGCCAGGTATATTGGTTCATGCCTGTTAATCCCAGCACTCGGGAGGCTGAGGCAAGAGGATCGTTGTGAGTTCAAGACCAGTCTGGGCTACAAAGTGAGCTCAGGCCAGCCTGAACTGTGTGAGATTCTGTCTCAAAAAGACAAAAATAAGGAAGTAAATAAATAAAAATTAAAATTAAAAAATAAATAATTCATTGACTCAAGCTCAGGTGGTAGAGCGCTCCTCTACCATGTGTGAGGCACAGGGTTCAAGCTCCATTATGAAAGGAACAGAGAGGGAGAAGAGGAGAAAGAATTAAAGGGGAGTAAGAAAAGTAGAAAAAAAGATAAAGGGAGGAGCAGAAAAGGAAGAAGGGCAGAAGTATAGAGAGAAGTGGGCAATGGGAAAGAGAAAAAGGGAGAGAGGAAAAGACAGGCGGAGGGGAGGGATTTACTAACTCATGATTAGCAACTGTTCACCATTATTAAGCACAAAACAAAAGCACCAAGTCACAAACTCATCTCTTAATTCTATCATGTTTTAGAATTCGTAATGACAATAATCGTGTAATCAGCAAAAACTTAGCAGCATTCCAAGGTGAAACCTGTGTGCTTACCAAAGCTGGAACAACACTCTTCACAGGGAACCCTCCCAGCGTCTCCTCATTTCCCATTACCAGTAACTGACACATTTCAATAACTGCCTGAAGCTGCTGGCTTTCATCACTGGCCTGTAGTCCTTGCAGAAGCTGCTGGGCCTTAGAACCTTCAGGAAAAAAAGAAATGATTATTGTTAAAAATTTAGGAAAAGTACTGCTTGAGATAAACTGTGACTCTATAGCCGGCTGCTTTTCTTCTCCAGATGCCAAATAAAACTACAATTAGGTTATGTCACTGACTTAGTAAAGGCGGAATTAAAGTAATTGGATCTGCTTTGCAATCTCATTTTGTCTTCTGTGAGTTGATTCACTTTTAAAAGCAAAAACAAAAACTAATATCCACAAGACTAATATAAACTGATAGATTTATTAACATAGCTGCTTTTAAAGAAATGAACATGAGAAAAAGCTTTCTGCAATTATAAAGATCTACTAAATGATGATACCCAGACGTCAAATGAAATGCTTCTATATTCCTCTAAATATTTCCACCCGAGCAAAGGGAATCCAAAGGAATAAAGCAAAGATAGAGAAACAAGGACAGAGTAATGTGTCTAACAAAAGAGGCAGGAAAGAATGATATACTCATTCTCTTTTTACTTGCTGGCTGTCACAGAGTATTTCTACTTTTAAGATTCAATTCATTACCCAAGCAACTGAAACACTCACAGTTTACACATGGGTTTCATTTTTCACGGATACTTTCCTACTGAAAAAAATCACAATGAATTCGGTGAATATTTACCAGATCTATATCTGATGTTACTTTCAAGCCCTTTCTGATACCTTTTCAAATTATTCTTCATTTTCTAGTCCTGCATCATTCATTTAAGCACTGACCTGTCTAGGATCTGAATGTAAGTTCGGAAATAGTCAACCAATATGCAATTTACACTGAAACGAAAGCTTCTTTTTACAATTAAGTTTCACTGATCTTCCTGGGGTATAGTCCTTTAGAGCACATGGTATTCCTTCCAAGATCTGTCTTCTCAATTAAGGCCATGGCTAATGAATTCCAGAATTACTACTGACCACCTGGCTTTATCAAAATTAAACATCCAAAGACCGGGGATTTAGCTCAGCGGCATAAGCGCTTGTCTGGCAAGTGCAAGGTCGTGAGTTCAATTCCCCAGTACCAAAAAATAAAAAATAAAATAAAATAAACATCCATTTGAAAATACACTGCAAATTTTTAAACTGAGCAGTATCAATCCCAACTAGCTCATATTATTTCTACATTTAAATTAGAAGAAAAAAATGAAAGAAATGTGAAAAATAAAAGAACCTCCAGTTGCTTTTAATTTCATCTTTAAATGATGAAGTAGTTCATACCAAGCATGTCTTAATGGTACAACCACTTAAAAGAGGAAACAATGACACATACATTGTCCAGTGCGTATCTCCTAACATTGGAGCTGGTAATTCTGAATGAATCTCTTTAACAAGATCAGTAGCATCATCAATATCCCTTAACATCTGGGATGCTGACCCAGATGCCAAATTGAAAATAACAAAAAGCAGCCAAAACTGTAACAATACATCCTCTAGAATATGAAGAAAATCCAACTCTTAGACCAGTAGATTTTGGATTTAGGATCATTTCACATTTTTTTAAAATATGAAGAACTTCCAAAGCACTTCTGCTTTGTTATTACCTGCCCATTTACTCATCATATTAATAAACTTTTCATTAAAAAATGACCATTCCCCATCTCCCAAATCTTGAAGTAGAACCATCATGTGTCTGCAGCAAATCGTGCTGTCAGGTTGAAAATCAGGATTCAATCTTCAATCTATGGTCCTACCTTGAGATGAAAATACGAAATATGGGCCTTGTTTTGTTACAAAGATTAAAACAAACAGGAACTCAGGAATAAATCCTCAATTCAGTTAATAAATTTGCCTCATTAAGGGCACCCTTCAGCAAACCAAAACTGTTTTTATTAGGAGTGGCACTGAATGAAGGTATCTGAGGTGATAAGGAAGAACACAGTAACAGCCAGTACAGTGTGGAGTCACCACTTTTGATTCCTGTTCCTGTGTTAACAGTTTTACCCACCACAGCTTCTGCACTATCTCTCCAAACATCAATGAACTAGAAGAGGAAAAATCTTAGTAACTATGACTTCGTACCTATTAGTTATGACCTTAGGGATTTCATATTAGTGCTTCAGGAATCTCCCCAAAAGCCACCAGCCAAACACTGAGAAACACCACTCTGCGTGAGGGACTGGTAGGGAAGGGGAAGGGTTTTCCATCTAGGGCCACACAGTAATTACCTCAGGCTTTGCAGTACATATAGTCGCACTTCAAATACTCAACTCTGGTGCCATAGTTCAAAGGCAGCCACAGACAATACATTTTAAAAAATGAACATGGCTATGTCCCAATGAAACTTTCGGGATACTGATATTTGACTTGAATTTTCATATGTTCAAAAATACATTTGCAATTTATTTTAGCCACTTAAAAATATAAAATCCATTCTAAAATCATAGACTATATAAAAACAAGCAGATGGCTAATACTGGCCAATGGGTAATAGTTTGCTGACTCCTGTCATAGGAGGCTTGTACACTGAATCGTACTGATCTCACCAGACACTGGCTGAGTTCCAGAACTGTGAAAAGCACAAAGACTGCAAAAAAACAAAAAACCAGAATCAAAAACACCATAATTTTGAAACACATAATAAAATCTGCAGTCTCTGGGTGAGACAAGGCCTGCCTCAAACACACCAAGCTAACACTTCCTCTCTGCAAGACACTTGTCACATGCTGGAGTTGCTTCATTATTGAAGTCAGAGGTTCTCAAATCAAAATCCTGGGAGGGCCAAGGCAGAGAAAGAAGATGAGCCCAAGGTGAAATGGGTCCATACCACCACTGCAGCTCTGGTCAAAACAAGCCAAAGTCCTCAATGAAGGCCAAGTGATTAGTTCCTCATCATTCAAGGTCAATAAAGAAAAAAGAGAAAACTGTCACTGGCAGAAGACAGCAAGTGGGATGCTCTTCAGGTTTTTCATACAAAACACCTAGCATGTAATCAAAAAATTACTGAACCTAAGAAGAGATAGGTACAGAGGACTGAGGATGAAGAAGAAAATAAAAAGTAGATTAATAATTGAATTAAAAGATAAGCATTTTGTAAGTGATTAATATGCTGAAAATATAACCAAATATAGACAAAGGTTAACAATACATTGAATTTCAACAAAGAAGTTAAATCTATAAAAAAGAATCAATGGACTATCAAGAACTCAAAAACATAGCATCTAAAATTACAAATTCACTGATGGGTTTAACAAAATATTAAAGAAATTAGAAAAACAAACTAGTGAATCTGAAAACTGGTACACAAAAAAATGTTTAAACTAGGCTAAGAGAAAAATTTTCAGAGCCAAAAAGGCTGAGTACAGTGTAAAGTGTGAGTATGTAAGAGTCTGTGTCCATCACACACACACACACACACACACACACACACACACACACACACCCAGGGACACTGAACCCAGGAAGTCTCTACCACTGTGGAAGGTTTCTAGCCCTTTTTAATTTTCACTTTGAGATAGGGTCTTGCTGGATTCCAACTTGTGGTCCTCCCTCACCCTCCTGAGTAGACACGATTACAGGTATGTATAAACTTGCTGGTCCCAAAAGGAACACAGAATATCTACTGAGATAATAATATAAAAGAAGTAATACATAACACAGTATTTAAAAAAAAAAAAAAAAGGATTTCCAAGGATTTCCAAGAAAAAAAAAATCATAGACATAGAGATGGCTTTTTAAAGGCTACAGTCAGATTGCTACAGAAACAATGGAAACCTGAAAAAAGTGTGCTAAGAATTTTACATGTGGATAAAACAGTCTTTAAACACTAAGGGAAAACCACGATATTCTCAAACAAAAGCCAAGAAAAGTCACCATTAGAAATCCTGCCCATACGAAAAAGTTCTTCAGGTTTGAGGGAAAAATCCTTGATGGGAAAAAAGAACTACCAGAAAAAATGAAGAGCGCTGAAAAAGATACCAAAGAAGCAAACACAAGAATCTAGATATGTAAAACAACTGTATCTTTACCACATTTCTAACACATGTATAGTCTAACAAATTAAAATAACAGTATAAAGGAAAGCAAGAGGTAAACTATCGTAAGATTCTCGCACTGCTTGGTATATGATAAGACAATGACTTAAGGTGGGCTACAATAAACCGATGGTATGTATTATAATCTCTAGGGTAACAAGCAGAAAGTGAATAGAAGAGAGAGAAAATAAATATGTATACTTGACTAATTTTACACAAGTCATCAGTTCTCAATCTATTAGTTTGGCAAAATCCAAAAAGGTGCACTACATTGTTACACATTTGAAATGAAAACAAGTATAATCTCAAAGTGGAAGACTTATAAATAAAAACTTGTGCTCATTTACCCTTTTATTCAGCAGCCCTACTTCTGGAAACCCATCTTAATGATAATACAGGAAAAATATACAAGCTATATTACACTACATTACCACCAATAGCAAAAAATTGGAAATCCAAATGTAAAACAACAACAAATGGCCCAAATAAACTCTGCATATCCAGCCGGGCATGGTAGCGCACTCCTGTAATCCCAGCACTTGGGAGGCTGAAGCAGGAGGATTCTTGTGAGTTCGGGACCACCTGGGCTACAAAGTGAGCCCAAGGGGCAGCCTGCACCACATAGCAAGACCCTGTCTCAGAAAAGAAAAAACAAAACAAAACAAAAAAACACCTCTGCATATCCATACGTTGCAACAACAGTCTTACAAAAGGAATTGTGATCTCCCCATTCTTAGTATATGCCACAGCTGTGAAGCCTGAACACCAAAGTACACTGTAAAAAATCAAAGCCAAGAAAAAAAGAATCCAAAGCCAAAAGTATAAAGTTTACTGCTTTCCATCTATGAATGGCAGTATCAGAAGCTGCTAATACAGATCTCTCTCTCTCTCTCTCTCTATCTCTCTGTCTCTCTCTCTCTCTCTCTCTCTGTGTATGTGTTTAGTAAATAACAGAAGATCAAACCATACTTATGTTAAAAGCTTATATATGTGGGAAGAGACCAGGAAAGGATCAAACTAATTCTGAATGCACCTATTTGCGACTTCAAGAATCATGTAAAATATCACCGTAACTATAAAAACAAAATTAAAATTTAAAAGCAATCCCTAAAAAGCAAATGAATCAAATCAACTTGGTGGAATGAGCAAAAGGGGGGAATCATTACAAACAACTTTAAAAGACAAAAAGAACAGAAAGAACTGTGAAAATGTTTCAATTTTCTCAATAATAAGATTCTTGATTATAACTTGGACTCTCACACTGTGGAATAAAGCAAGAATCACTATGTTATTATCATTGGAAATTAAACTTCTGGCAAGAGAGAAAGGAGATTATCAATTAAGTTAAATAAAAATCTAGCAGCTCTAAATTTGAATTGGTAGTACCACTACAAACTTTGAAAATGAGATAAAATAAAACTATTTCTTAGGTTTGTCTACTAAAGGAATCTAATAACAGTGATCAATCTAGCAACGATAAATATGCTCAGACTTACACATAAAAGAAACCAGAGGTCTGTAGCAAGATGTCCGGTTTTAGGACAAGAGGAAAAAGTAAATTATTTGACTGGAACATCTTGTCATATCAAAAAGCAAGAAAGCCATCAAAATTATTATAGTCCTATTGAAAAGATTTGAAAACCAACCTCAAAAAAATACCATCATGTAATGATTAGACAACTCAAACTATGAAAATCACTGGCACTTCTAAAATATGTTTCAACCTGCAACTTGCAATGATCAATACGTACTTCAAAAATTAAAAATCCTGGTACTTTGGGATATGTAAAACTTAGTATTTTACAAATGAAAAAGTGGTGGGAAAAATAATTTTTCCAATATTAAGTATTCTAAGTAACTAACCAGAAGGAAAAAATATACTTTAAGTCATTAATTACTTCTCATCAATGAAAAGCAATTATGACATGCCTATACATGTAGTACTATGGGAAGCTGAGGATCATAAATCTGAGCCCACACTGGGCATCTTGGTGACTTAGTAAGAACTTGTTTCAAAACAAAACATAGAAAGGGGCTGGGGATGTTGTAGCTCAGGGGCAAAGGCCCTGAGTTCAGTCCCTATTACTAGGGAAGGAGGGACCTGAATTACTACTGTTTTATGACACCTGCAACCTTGACACTGAGTTGTCGTAACTTCCTAAGAGATAATCAGACATTACTGAGGGGCAGGTAGCACTGAGGACTGAATCTAGGGCCTTCAGCTATGCACTGAGACTCATTCCCAGCCCTTTTTATCAATTTATTTTTTACTTTGAGACAGAGTCTCACTAAGTCACTAAGATGCATGGACAAGGTTAAATTTGTGGCACTCAGCCTCCCAGGTGCTGGGTTACAGGTGTGCACAGTTCTTAATATTTTTAAGAACACATTCATTACTACTTCTGAATAGCTTTTCCTCACCAAAGGAAAAAAAACAAATTCAACTCATATCTGAAAAGGCCTCCAGAATTACCAATTATATGAAATACACTTGTGACCTTCTAAGTTTTTGACACTGTCTGTGTCTCTGTAAAAGAATTATCTAAATGTGAGAATAACTGTGTGGATTTCAGTGTGTGCTTTTAAGGAGCACTCTCAACTACGTAATGAAATGCTTACAGATGAAACTGTACAATGGGATTCATTCCAAACCAATATGGGAAGAGGCATACAGGTGAGAGTAAAGTTAGATATTAAGCATGAAACAGGTATTGTTGAAGCTGGGTTGTGGTCCCAAAGAAAGGTGAATTCTGATTTATGCCTGGAGGTAATTTCATGTGTAAAAGTCAACCCTAAACATGGATTTTAGATAATTAATGCTTATACTCTTACTTAGGCCTTTCAAGAATTTTTCTCCTCAGCTGTCTCCCCAGAAGTGAAGGAGTAAAAATCAATGAAATCAAATCTCTCTTCAAAAAAGAAGACGTAAGAAACTTATTAACAGATTGCCAGATATAAATCATATTCTGATCCAAATTCAAATCGACAACTTTAATATGTATTTATGAGAATGGGAACTCTGAACTTAACAGTAGTAGACATTTTCTTAATATAAGCAAAAAATCTCAAACTTCTAAAAAGTGTATGCTTATTTCTACACTTAGAAATATTCAAGTATTTGTAGATGAAATGATACCTGGGGTCGGTTTAAAAATAATCTTACGGGTTGAGGATATAAATGCAACAACAGCTGCTGTGGATTAACAAATAATAATGAGGGGTTCATGGAGACTACAGTCTAACTTCCACTTATGTTTGCCCTTGATCTTAATGAAGGTCATGTATAGTCTTTTCTCTCAATCTTGGAGCAGTCCCAGGTTACCTGCACTTGCTGCTAGCCTGGGAAGGCCCTCCTGGCTCAGCAGATGCCTAGCCTCGGGGCTCTCACCGCCTGCAACATCCCTGGCACTTTCCCCACAGGCTCCCCTGCTGTCCACCTCTCAAACTCAGCAAACTCATTTCCACCGCAGTTGACAGCTCCTGTCCCTCAGTCCTGGTGCGCCCCTCAGTCCTGTGCGCAGCAGGTTTCCCTAGGTCTCTACGGAATCACCAGGCTTCAGAGAAGGTTTCTCTAAGCAGCCTACTTATCTCCCTCCACCAACCAATCTACACCCTTGTTCTGCATGATCTCTTTCACTGCCCTGACACCACCTGAAACTGTACTACTTAAGTGTCTTGTCTGTTGCCAGGGTCACCTTCCAGCATGCAAGCTCCTGTGGGAAACAGCTCCATTTACTTGATTAGGATTCAGTACAATCCCAGCACCTAGTAAAACGGCAAGGAATACACACTCAACTGAACAAAAATGAAAACACCAGCTGCTTATTCAACGTCCCTGCCAAATCTTAAGACTAAACACTGGAAAAAATTTCAAGCACAAGTACACATATATGAACACAGGTATGTAAGTTGCACTGCTTAAAAAAATATTTGATGGCAACTTATATAAGCACACATTAGAAAGGTAAGAGCTAATTAAGCTTCAACAACAGTTTAGGAGTTCTGAAATGCAAGACTGAAGACTTCTGATTCTATGGAGACATTATTAATAATGTAACAAAAACATAAATGTAAAGTTTAAGAAAGAGAAAGCTAATATACTATACCAGCAAGGATTTAACTAGATTTCCAGTGCTTCAATAATTCTCAGTTATAAATTGAGACTGCAAGTGTACTGCTGTGTCAATCATATATGCTATCATCAGTGGGTTATATAACACATTAATTTGATGAGTTTAGTGACCAGTAATTCTGAGAAGTATTTCTTCTCAAAGTCACATAAGATTCCTTCAGGGTTAAATTTTAATTTTATCACTCCATGAAAAGCTCTAGATTCAAATCTAAGAAAACATGCACTCACTATGCCATTAATTATTAATATAAATTCTTTATTCTTGAATAGTTCAAACAAGAGTCAATAATCAAAAACAAGGGGAAAATCTAATAGTGCTGTACTGGAGGCACAAATGCTCACAGTCCTATTTTTTCAAAACAGATTAAAGTTTATGAAAACTTCCTAACACATAAATAGGTTATAAGAAAAACAGCACTTAACTCTTAGGGGGTTTCAAGGGAGAAAACATTTAAAAGAATTCACTTACTAGCTCCGCTTCCAATTGTTCTATGGAAAAGCTGTGACATCCGAGGACCAAGAGGACCAAACAGGTGAGGAGGAAGACCCCTGGCCTCTAACAGAGCTAAAGAAAAAAGAAGGAAGGGAGTAGTTGAATTGATTTAACACAACTGGTCTCAACTAAAACGTCAAGCAACGGATTCATCTCATGTAAGTGATTATTCAATGTTACTTTAAATTCTGAATTTTAAGAGAAGCTACATTAAACTTCTAAAACCACTCATATATTAATGTACTTAATATAAATTAAAGTATACATGTTTCAGCTCTACGTATTTAAAGTTTTATGTAGAACTTTTAAAAAGTACTGGAAGGAGCTATGTAAACAGTTCCAGAAAAACTGAAGGTTAAGTGTCTAATATCTTGAAGAAGATATATATTGGGCACCCTTAGTCAGTTTTCTGATATTATTTCCCTAAGAAATACTTGTCCTGAAGCCCTACAAAAAATATTATGAAAACCATTATGCTCTATTTATCACTTCCAAAAGTAAAAAGAACTGTGTATTCATGAAAGTCTTTGTCAAACTGATAGTTGTCACAACCCTCAGGAAACTTAAAACAATCTGAAAATGACAATGCTTCTTACACTGGAATTTATTATGAATCAATCGTTAGAGAAAAATACACATAAATTATAGACTGTTTAATAATTATTTTATGTTAAGCCTATTTATGAAGGGTGTTTAATATGCACTTTTGTTTCCCCCCTCTTTTTGAGACAGGGGCTCATTATGGAGTTCAGGCTCGCCTTGAGCTCACTTTGTAGCCCAGGCTGGTCTTGAACTTTCAACAATCATCCTGCTTCAGTCTCCCAAGTTTACAGCTATGTACCACCATGCCTGGCATACACCCTTCAAAAGAAAAAAACAAAGAGAGAGGACTTACTGGAGATCTTCATAATACATGTAATTATAACATTACTAGATACCTGAGAACAATATATTAAAATGCCCCTTTTCCTAGGTTTCCTAGGTTTTGTAATTTATTACTAAAACCAGTTACAGATAGAATACAGTGAAGAAAATTTTGGAAAACATCAAAAATATATAAGGCTCTGTCTCCTTAAACAGTCAAAATGAAGACAGAAAAACCAGATGTGGTGGCACTCTGTAAGCCTGAGGCAGGAAGATTCCAAGTTCAACCCCAACCTGGGTAACTTAGGAACTGAGAGAGACTGTCTCAAAAAACAAAAAAGGACTGTAGATATAGCGCAGCACCAAGGACTTTTTATTTGATCCCCAGCAACACCAAAATATGAAAACGACAGAGATAACTTATCTTCTGAATCTAAATCATCAAATCACCACTAAGCAGCTTCTTTCAGAGAGAGAGGGACACACACGGGTAGATGATATTTAAATAAACATATTCTAAAGTAATTTCAGTAAAGAGTAACAGTAACTGGCAGCCATGGTTTACTGTCATTTGCAGGCTAAAAGACTGCGTCTTTACCTTGTAACCGTCCCATCTCGGAATCATCCGATTCACTCTCCCCAGAGGTGGTCATGCCAACAGCCCCTGCAACAGAACTGGAGGCTTGGGGGAGGGGAAGGTGAGGTTAGGAGAGGAGCATTTGAACTCATGCCTGATTTATCTCTAAAAAGAGAAACTACAGTTTTACAGACTACAGTAAATAAAGAAATTAAACTTGTCCTGCTACTGCACACTCGGCTGTTCTTGCACTTCTTCCATACTGTTTGGAAACAAACAGAGTTGAGCTACCTTAAAATTAAACAATCACAGCCAGGCGTGGTGGTGCACACCTGTAATCCTTGCACACCTGTAATCCTAGCACTCCAGAGGTAAGGGAAGAGGACTGCTCCGAGTTCTAGGCCAGCTACAGAGTGAGTTCAAGTCCAGCCTGAACTACATACCAAGACCCTGTGTCAAAACAAATTAAACCACCATAAAAATACCTTTACTTTTCATTCATACATGGAACTTTTTATGCTTTTCAAACTGTTTTAGAATTAAATCCTAGCCTAAATTCCTCTACCAAAATCAATGCTCCTGAACTACATACCAAGACCCTGTGTCAAAACAAATTAAACCACCATAAAAATACCTTTACTTTTCATTCATACATGGAACTTTTTATGCTTTTCAAACTGTTTTAGAATTAAATCCTAGCCTAAATTCCTCTACCAAAATCAATGCTGCTATAACTGTTCTTACATTTAGTAGCTCACCAACAACCATTTAACTGTTTTCTTCCATTTTAAAAGAGCATAGATTACACACTTGTATTTACTGAGGCAAAATACTAAAGATGCACATCACAACTCAGAGGCAACTGCAAGGCATTGCTATGAGGCAGGACAGGAGGGGCAACAAAGATGCCAAAGCCAGGCAGAAATAAAGGATCAGACTCAGAAGACGATCGCTACATAAAATGCTAACCTGAACTACGACCACAACAAAGAACTAGTGGAAGCAGCAGCGACAGATTCCATTTTGAATCTGACTAGAGGTGAAACCACATTCCTGCAACAGCAGTGTGACGGCAGTGTGGTCTGTTACACCTCTAAATGTCTGTTGAGTCCTCAGCATTTATAACACAGACGATTGTTCTACGCATGAGCAGATCACTCATAGTATCTAATCCCTGTTAACCAGACACACAGAGAAACACAAGACATGACCACTATTTTAAAGAGACACATGAATAATACATGTGAATTTAAAGAACTTTCCTGGAGAAAGAGATGCCAATGCACACCTTTTTTTCACACATCACTGAGTGTTTTCTATAACTTCAGTGGACTTTATAAGGTTTCTTAGAGAAATTTATTAATCAGAATAAAGGTCAGCAAACAATGGTCCAATGGCCAAATCCAGTCCGGCACAAAGTTTTACACTCGTAACTGTTAGAATATGTGTATGCTCATTTGGTTACAAATAGTCTGTGGCTGCTCTCATGTTACAATTGCAGAATTTAGTGATTTCAACAGAGACCATATAAAGTCTAAAACATCATCTGGCCTTTTATAGAAAATGTTAACAGCTCCATGTAAAGACACAGGTTATCCAGAAAGAATAATGTTAAAGAATATCAAGGTTAAGCCAGGCGTGGTGGCCCATGCCCATAACTTCAGCACTGGGGAGGCTGAAGCAGGAGGACTGTTAAAGAGTTCGAGACCAGCCTGGGCTACAAAGTGAGCTCAAGGACAGCCTAAAGTATATAGAGACCCTGCCTCAAAAAGAGAAAAAAGAAAAAGAGTATCAAAGTCAGGCACAATCCACAGTACTAGTGAAGGGAAAGGAGATTAATCACTATGTACTCTACATGACACTACACTGTACAGGAAGCATCTGTTAAAGGTTTACTATAAGCAGCAATTTTCTAAATGAGGGTTGGGGGTAGGAGCTGAGTGCAGAACCTGGGCTACTTTACCACTGAGTTACATCCCCAGTCTGATGAGACAGAATTTCACTGGGCCACCCACACAGGAGTCAAACTTGCCATCCTCCTGCCTCAGCCTCCCTCAGGGCTGTATCAATTCTTTAAACATTCTTCAGCTGCTGTCCCTTTGGCTGGGGATTTAGCTCAATGGTGTAAGCACCTGCCTGGCAAGCGCAAGGTTGTGAGTTCGATCCCCAGTACCAAAAAAAAAAGAAAGAAACAAAGAAACAAACAAAAAACAAACAAACAAAAACATTCTTCAGCAGTAATTTTTAATTCAAATACAGTTGTTTCTCCATACTACACAAAAACTATTTGTTAACAAATAGTGGTATTTGATGTCAGTTATGACTGGGTTTGTTAACCTGAACAAATACAACAACCAAGGTGACCCTTCCAGACATGTGGAAAGTTTATTATCATTATTATTATACTCGCTTTTTAAAAAACACAACTCTGGGGCTGAGGCTGTAACTTAGTGACAGAGTGCTTGTCTAGTACCCACAAGGCCCTAAATTTGATCCCTAGTATTAGAAAAAGAAAGAATGGAGTGAGACAGGGAAGGAATGTGAGAAAAAGGGAGAGGAGGGGAGAGGGAAGACAAGACCGGCACATATTCTAATACAAAGCCACATTCTGATTCAAGGGAACTAGAAGCCCATGATGACAAATTAACTTTTTTACCTGTTGGAAAAAAAAAAAACTGACAAAATACATTTTGAAATATGCTATCACTGACAACTGAAGTATTAGTTTTGTTTTGGTAATGATAAGAGATATAATTTAAAGCTAAAGGGAGGGGGAAATCTTAATCTGAATACTTGCTATTCTAAACTATCAGGAAGAATTAAAATAAGTACCCCAAAATGTAAATGCTATTATAAATAGCTTAGATGCAAACTGAAAACTTGTCTTTTAGAGCTTAGCAAAATTCATGGTTACAAAGCAGTTCAAATCATGATCTTACATGTTTATTAATAATTTAAATTCTTTCCTTCAGTGGGAAACAGTTACATGTACTAAGATGTAAAACACTAACCCTTCCAAAGCCCCTTAAATATAATCAGTACAGATCTGGATTGGATAAGAATCCAAACAAAAACAAGTGAATCCACTCATTAGTACCAAACCTGTAAGGTAAAACAAAACAGAACCAAAATGTACTTGATGCTGTAATATCTAGCCTGTTTTCTGTCCCCTATTTTTCATAATATTCAGAGTCTATAAAACATAACTGACCTTTAAATGAATCTATAAAACACAAGAAATGCATTGGAAGACTGAATGCCAACCTACCTGCAGCTCCCTGGGGAGCCTCATCCGTCCGGGCCGCAGAGGAGTTTACAGTCTCCTGGCTGCTCTCAGGGTCTGCCATCTTCTCCTGCCGACGGGCCTCAGCTGCTCCTCTTTTGCCCAGGCCAGAGCCTCGCCGACTACAACAGAAAAATGTCATCATGGGCAGCATCACCAGTGAACCAGGAGCAATGTATAGACAGCACAAAGCTCAAATTCATAGAGCACAAAGCCAGTTTCTTCTTTTTAGATCAAAATTGCTGCAGAAAAACACTATGCTTAACAACCAAGACTTTGTATATTTAAAATTCTTCCAAGTTATAGCACAATCACAATACACGCTTTTGTGTTACCAGGAGCTGTTGTCATCCTTACAGTCAGAATAATTTTTAAACACTTCCAACTAAATGGACAAATGACTCCTACTAAAGAGAGCAATCCAGTTCATTTTATACAGAGCCCTACTTCCAGGCTAAGAGGTGGGCTGACACATACACTGGCTTGCAGAGTGACAATAGCAATGGGAAAAGGGGGGCAGAAAAACACACTCCCATTCTCTACATGGCAGATTATCTATATCACCCCAAAATAACTATCATTCTGTGAAACTGTACTAGTAATGGACAATAATTCCATTCTGTAAAATATACAGAAACATTTGTTTAAAAAAGTACAGATCATGTTTCGAAAGACTTAGAAAGCTGGGTGTGGTGAGACACTCCTATAATCCCAGCACTCAGGAGGCTGAGGCAGGAGGATCATTGCAAATTTGAGACCAGCCTGGGCTACAAAGTATGCTCAAGGCCAGCCTAAACTGCTAGTGAGACCCTGTCTCAAAAAGACCAAAAGAAAAAAAAAAAAAAAGACAGGAAAAAGGTACAGAATGTGATACAGAAAATATACTTATCACTCACTTTTCATGAAGCACACTGTGTTTTACTAATGATGAACTTTTTCTTATTTCAGAAAAAAGCACATACATATTAAAATTTTTTTAAAAAAAAGCATTCCTCTCCAATTATTACGGCTTTAAACAGCAGCTCCTCAAATTACCTTAAGAAAGGCAAAAACATACTAGCATAATTTCAACTAAAGAGAGAGAGAAAAAACAAACAAAAGCCTGTGATTAGATTCTGCCTAGTGAAGAACAAGAAAGTTAACATAACTGAAATGCAAATGGTCTAAATTACCTGCAGGTACTACAAGATATTATTTTCCTAATTAGTGAAAAGTCTTCCCATAGGGAGTTACTTTAACTAATCTTTCCCTGAGAAGGAAACAACCTAAGCCCAATTTATAAAGTTACGAATTAGCAGAATTCAAATTCATTCACTATCTAATTTGCACCAACACATGGGCTGAACACTCTGGATACTCCTTCTAGGAGTAGTCTAAAGACAACACCTCAGCAGGCCACAGGCCCTGTATTTAAGTGGAAGGTCAAAAGTGGAAGAGCATTTCAGGTAGGTGGGCTGCTGGCTGGGCAGAGCAGGTCCGGGAATAGTCAAAGTCATCTCTCAAGCAGAAACTGAGTGGTCATGTGTAAGAGCAAAGACACTTAGGAAGAGCATCACAACCCTCTCAGGAAGAGCATCACAACCCTAACAGTAAACTGCCTGACCTCACACATCACAGTTTAAAATTGGTTTTGTGACAAGGAATTCACTTTATAGCTTAGACTACAAACTCTTGATACATAAGATTAAAAATCCGGCCTAAACCTCTGAAGAACTAAGAAATTTTCTGAGAAGTCCTCATCCAGAAATTGCTAAGAAACCTCAAAAGCAAAAAGATCTACTAATTCCAGATACTTCAAACTAAAAAGTAGAAAATGCAGGGAGTGCAAGGGCTGGAGAGCAGCTGTGCAGCACAGTGGGGGGGAGGGGGGGACCTGCATGCCGCTGCCAAGCCACACTGTTAAGAGTGCGACCAGAACAGACCTTCTGGGACAGAACCAGGAGCGCCAAAGCCTAACCCCGAGACAGGGCAGGAGAAAGTGAGGTGAAGCACTGCTCCACCACTTGCTTTGATGCATTTAGTGGAAGAAGCAAACTACATACAAAAAAGGAGAACTCACATATGGCTATTAAATAACTAACAGCACAAGGGCATTTGATCAACTTACCAGCTTGAAAATCTGAGAGGA
This sequence comes from Dolichotis patagonum, assembly GCA_004027295.1. Classification (NCBI taxonomy): domain Eukaryota; kingdom Metazoa; phylum Chordata; class Mammalia; order Rodentia; family Caviidae; genus Dolichotis; species Dolichotis patagonum. Next base: position 42,177 of record PVJX010009366.1, on the reverse strand, counting down.
ATTGAAGAAAAATGATTTTTTACCTTTAACCTAGATTCCCAATTAATAAAAGTATGTGAGATATTATCCCATACCACACATCAAAGGTAGCTGACGTCTGAAAACTGAAAATGAGATCCACAGTAACTGGGAGAAATAGGAACCAGACACACCAAAAAAAAAAAAAAAAACCCACACCCAATGCCTACACCTTTTAGGGGGTTGGATAGGTAGGTGCTGTAATACAGAATGAAAATTAAGCACATTTCTCCCCTATTAAACTTAGTAACTTGTGGCAACACTTTTAGATACCAGTTAGGTAATATCACCACCATAAAAATAGGCATCCCTTTTGACTCATTAATCACACCTCTGGGAAACTCAGCTACCTTTAAAAAACAACTCTACTCTGCATAAGATGCTCATTAAAGCTATAGTTGGCAAACTAAAATTCCTGAAAGAACTGAAAGTCTGACTGTCGGCCGTAACTCTAAAATAGGCAAAGTAGAGGATAACTGCTGCCAAAAAATGGAATGGTTAAAACATACTATACACATCAGTAAATGTTGGGGAAGAATTTTAAAAAACTGGCACTAGTGATATTAGAATAAATCTTTACTCACTATCCCAGGAAAAGTGATACTTCACAAACTTTGGAAAACACAAATTTTTAACAAAAATTAAAAGCATCTCAGGCATAGAAAGAAAAAAAAAAACTAAACAAACGTATTACCTGGTGCTAGCACAGGAGCCCGTGGTCTTCTGGCGTGTGCTCCGCCTCAAACTGGGGAGCTCAGCAGGTGGAGACTCACTGCGCTTCTTGGTAGATTTTCTTAAACCTGTATGCAGGAAACAGCAAAGCAAAACTTTATAAAATAGAGATGTTATCATGAATTAAAACTTACAAAATTCTTTAGGTCACCATCCTGCTTAAAGGCCCACAGAGCCTTTTCATGGCCTCTCCAGTGGTATGTGAAGTTTACTTCCATAGGTTTGTACTTAGCCTACCTCCAAGGCGAAATTAAACGGTACTCGCCAGCCCAGTCCAGAATTAGTCATTTCACGCTGGCCCAAATTTGAATCAAGTTGTTTGTATACCACATAATAATCCCACTTCTTTCAAACCTCGTTCCAGTTCCTATCCCTTCAGCATTACCTTTTTTCACTAGGGCCAAGAGATTTTATTATATCCTGTATCTTTTAAGAATTCATGCAATTTCATTAAATTACACTGTTCTAACACTGTCCCATTTCAGCGAGTTACATACAAACTTTGTTGTCATTAAAGTTACTGAAAACAAGAAATGATTTCTTTATACAACACCTCTATACGGGAACTAAAGGTCACTAGAATGCTGCATTTATAGTGTTAGATAAGGAGAAAGGCAAGCCAGTGCTCTTCCCCTGTTATTCTGTAAGTTACTTAATGTCTTTATTTATAGGGCTAGTAGACGAAAAAGGTGTGAGAACTGGGTAAAACTCTCATTATTTTACGAACACCCCTTCCCAGCCCCACACGGCACATGCTGGCCACTCAGCACTCTCCACACAGAGGCCCTAGAGAGGGAGGGGTCTCCAAAGTCAGCAACAGTGTTCCCACAAGAACTCTGTCCTCACCCTGGACAGATGTTAGCATTTCCGGAGAATAACTCAGTCCAGGTTGCTTGCATTTGTCCATTAAGTTGCAATTTTTAGCTATTTCACTATTTTAAAAGTGAAATGGTTAAGATAGTTTTTAGTCTTTTGAATTTAAAAGCACCAGTAAAATACATTGGATAGGTGTGACAAAAAGGATTCTAGGCAGCTTGAACTTTGCAACTTGCAATTTAAAACTATAATTCATCTAACTTGGGATGACCATCTGTGTGTATCACTTAAAAAAAGAAAGTTGTTGAGTGAAAAGCAAGTTATTCATGAATCTTTAAACACATAACATGCTTTAAAGACAAAAATTGATGTGCAAGTAGGTGCTATCATTTAAAAATTGAAACCATGATTTCTTGGGCTTTTTCCCCAAAAAACAGCTTTTGTGGAAGATTATCTAGGCATCTTACACTAGCACAGAAAGATCAAAGAATGATACTTTAATTGGGGAAAGACTGGCCTAACATTATCTTAAATTTCACCTTTACTTTCAGGTGATTTTCTACTCAGCTTATCATGAGAATTCCCTGATGGAATTGCACACCTCCGCCTGATACCCTACCCTAGTCTCTCTCTGCCTTGGCTCACACCCTGGTCACCTGAGAGAGAGACAGAACACAGGGACAAGAGAACAACAGAGCCAGCCTACTGTGTTCAGCTAGTCAGTATTATTATTTTTTAATATGTAAACCTTCAGAAACTATTTTGAAATATTTCAAAAATAAATTAAAATAGACTTTAAAAACATAGTTTAGAAGTCCAGAAGTACACTCCGTATCAAAAAACCAAATTATTTCCATTTATAAAACTCATTTTTTAAACTCTTGTACTATCATCCATAATGTGACTTAGCTCATGCAGTACTAAATTATTCCTTATACACTATGACACAGTAAAGGACAGCAGCAAAATATGTACATTTAGCGAAATATTTAAATGAGTATACCTAGGTTACTGCTCGACTGCTGACTTTAGGTGATGATATACTTCTTAATCCAACTTTTTTGTATTTTCATTATTCATTCCTTGAGATAGACACTGGTACTTAACTCCCTTTCACACTTTATTTAAGTATAATCTACATGGATAATATGTACTCCTTGAATGGTTCAGTGAGTCTGACAAACACAGTCACCCATGGAACCAGTATCACAGTCAGGACACAGAACATTTTCATCTCTTTATAAAGTTCACTCTTGAGATGGAAAAGATATTACATGCAAACACAAACAAAAAGTAAGATAGCTACACTTATTTCAGGCAAAATAAACATTAGGTAAAACACTGTAAGAGCTCAATTCATAATAGCAATTTTAAGAGTATATTGGACCATCTAAAACTATGAAGCAAAAATTAAGAGAGTTATAGAAGAGTCTAATAATTCACTTTCAAAATCTGACAAATCATTTAGATAGGAATTCACTAAGAAAATATCGAGAGCTGGGGAAATAGTTCTGTGGTAAAACATTGTCTAACAAGGCCCTGGGTTCAGTAACCAGGACCCTCAGACCCTGGTTCTAATTCCTATTAAAGCAAATGGACACAAAGGACAAAGACGACAGGTAACAAAAAGTGTTACCCAACATAAGCAGACTACTGCCTTCTCAAGTGGTCCCAAAACATTCCCCAGAATAAATCACGTATTAGGTCACAGAATAAGTCAATGAATTTAAAATCAAAATCCTATCAACTACATTTTTCTCCCTTTACTGGTATAAAACCAGAAATCAGTAAGACAAGAAATTGTGAAAAAGTAACAAAGATGTAGAAATTGCATAATGCGCTCTAAAAATACTGCTTTAAAGAATTAAAACATATCATGCAATGAAACAAAAATGAAAACACAATATACCAAAACTTGTATGATGCAGCAAATGTAGCTATAAGAGTTTAGTTTACAGCACTAAGTGCCTGTATTAAGAGAAGAAAGATCTTAAACAAGCAACCTAATTACTTGAAGGAACTAGGAAAACAATGACAAAATAAGTCCCTAAGTTAGCAAAGGGAAGAAAATAACAAAGATGAGAACAAAAATACATGAAAAAGACTACAAAAGAAAAGCGATAAAACCAAATTTTCTCTCTCCCTTTTTTGAAAGCTAAACAAAACAGACTAAGAAGACTCAAAATCAGAAAACCATTATACAACAAATTGGATTAATCAGAAAAAAATGGATACACTGCTAGGAATGACCTACCGCCACTAAGTCACAAAGAAAAATTGGAACTCTGAGGCAGATCACTAATGAGAAAGAGATAAATGAATCAGTAGGCAAACATCTCCCCCATCAAAGCAAAGGCCAAAAACACAGAGATGACTTCATGGCTGAATCCTTGCAAAAAAGAGAGAATACTTCAGAACTCATTGTAGAAGGACATATTGCCCTTATGCTAAGGCCAAACACATAAACTACAAAACCAACCAACTTGCGGTGGTGATGGGAGCTCACTGGGGAAGAACAGCCTCGCACATCATCGATCACACACACACACACACACACACTCTCTCTCTCTCTCTCTCTCTCTCCCTCTCCCCCCCCCTCTCTTTCTCCTCCCTCCCAGCCAAGTTGAAGATTTTTTCTTTAAGGTTAGGAATAAGACATGATGCGAGTTAGGCATCGAGTTAGGCATCGTGGTGCATGCCTATAATCCGAGCACTTGGAAGGTTGAGGCAGGAGGATCCTCGCTGTGAGGAAAAAAAAAAAGACATGGATGCCTACTCTCACCACTTGGGTTCAGCATAGTATTAAGTCTCAGCCAGATGAACGAAGAAGGGCATCCCAAGAGGAAAAGATAAAGTGTAATAGTCTGTTTGTCAATGATATGGTCTTATGGATACAGAAAATTCTTTTAAAAATTCGGTCTTATGTATACAGAAAATTCTTTTAAAAAAAATTTAGAACTGACACACAAACTTTGCAAAGTTCATAAAAATCAACTCACAAAAATCTGTAACATTCCTAATTACTCCCAATGAATTAACGCAAAAGAAAGTCACTTATAATAGCATTTTGAAGAACAAATTCTTGGGAATAAATTTAACTAAGACATAAACACAAAACTCAGAATTATAAAACAGTTGTGGGAAACCATTGGGGAAAATGTCCATGACAATGGTCTGCATAGTGATTTCTTAGTTACCCAAACATAAGTGCAACAGCAACAAAAACTGACAAATGAGACTGCATCAAACAAAAAAAGGTTCTGCACTAAGGAAACAACATTGACAACCAATGGATTGGGGAAATAAAATATTTGCAAATCATCCATTGCAATAAGAGTTAATATCCAAAAAGACACAGTTCACAGAAAAGCTAAAGTTCAAGGTGAAGTAGTTTGGAAGGTCACTTTCTACAAGACAAAGGCTTCACCTTCTTTGGCTTTTAGCAACTGACTATGCTCAAATGGTATCCTCATGATTCTGAACTGAGTTGTTCTGCAACAGGAATAATTTTTAATGTATCTTCCTAAAAACTAATTTACTCAAAATCTATAGGTTCATCTTCTTAAAAAAAACAATGCTTCTTTTTGCAAAGTTTTTAAAATGTGAAATATTTAAATATTTTAGGCATCAACTGCAGACTTCAATTTTTTAGATACATTTTAAATCAACAGGTTAAAATGTTCACAATAGCAAACAGGTATTTACTAAATGCTTAACTTACATAAAAATGGATATGTTCTACCTTTATTTTTCTTTTCTACTTGAAAATTTTTAAAGAGTATTTTTAATTACAATAAACTGAAATGATTCTAATTTTGTCAGTCATCTTGCAGGACAATGAAGTATAGGTACATGTCTGCCTATTTAAGCAAAGGAGTCACCAAAATAGACCACAACCACTAGTATGGCATGGTTTCTATCCTTAATTTTGTTAAACGTTACTTTTAAAAAGTAGCAACAGACAACCAGACAATATATATTCACTGTCATGTTTCTTTTTTTTAAACATAATCTATGTTAAATGTATGGCAATCTTTTATATGATATAGACTGACCAACCTATTACCTGATCCTACAACAAAAATAAAATCCACTAAATGAAAAAGTAGTCTAGAAATGCAGTAATTTAGTAAATTTTCTGATTTCTTAAACATTCTGTCACATAAGTAGTGGAATCAACATTAATATCAGTGTATCTAACAAGGTTGTCTAAAACACAAGTGGGGATGGAGGGATAAGGGAGCTTGTCTACATCTTACAGTGAATAACCACTCCATTGAAATATGTGATTATTTTTTATCTTCCAGATTATATGTTCATTTAAAAATAACAACTAAAGACAAGCAAGCAGACACCTACTGTTTTATGTCCCACAATCACTTTTCTGAGCATCCCTAGGAAGCTATGTCCTATCTCTTTCTGTATAGAAGACATGTTTTGTCACTTATAGTACACTCATATTAAAGTGATGTTTTTGACTTCGGTGGTATTACATCTCAATAATCTCATCAGTTGAAAATATCTTACCTAGATAATGCATCCAGCTTACTACATAGAACACACTACAGCTGGGCAAAAATCATAACAAATTATGTTGTATAATAGACTATCTCATGCAATTTATTAATAAATCGTTGAAGAGGTACACCTGCACACCATAATAAAGCCCAGTGAAGTCCAAAGACCATGCATATGAGTGAAACTCTGACCAAACTATTTCCGTCATCCCTAAGCTCCACCCCATCACCAAAGTCCCCTCTAACAAAAACTTACTCAAACACAGGCAAATGACTCAAGGAAATCAAGGGCTTTCTTCTAGTTGACAGATGATTACTGCATTCTTGGTTTTTGGAAGGAAGGATTCTGGAGATGTCTACAAGTCACCATATTTGGGACTACTAGCGCCATTTCTGCTTGACCTCTTGGACCCACTCAAGTCTGAAGCTAGCCAATGTCCTTCCTGGCTTTAGTTAAAATCTATGAGCAGATTTTTGCTCTGATTGAGACTTGTATTAAAACTTCCCACCTCAGTAGGTGTCAACAAACTGTACCCTGCAGGGCAAATCCAGCCTACCACTTGAGAGTGGTTTTTGTATTTTTAGTGAGTTGTAATAAAAGAAGAAAAATATGTGACAGAGACTGCATGCGGTCAGCAAAGCCTAAAACATTTGCTATAGTACTCTTTACTAAAAAATATTTATAGAAGGGCCAGAGGTAAGCGGTAGAGCATTCACCTAGCACCCAGGAGTCACTGGATTTGAGCACAGCACTGCCAAAGAAAGAAAGAAAATATTTCCTGAACTTTGAGAACAAAAAGGAGGAATGGCATGTCATCTGTGCTCTCAAAATGTTTCCGATTTTTGGAAGAATTAAGTGAAGAATGCCACTGGAATTTTGCTAAGTAATGCACTGACTCTGTAAATCGCTTTGGGTATTATCAACATTTTAACAATACTTCCAATCTGCTAATATGGAATGTCTATTACATGTTCTCTTCAATTTCTTTCACTAGTGCTTGATAATTTTCATTTTAGAGACCATTCACTTCCTTGGACTATTGCACCATATCAAAAATGTTATTTAGAATTCCGTAATAGGGGCTATCTTGGCTTTCCTCGTAATAGCCTGCCCTGGATCTTCCAGGGTGTGTACTTTTATCTTGTTTTTCCTCTTTCATTCAACCCAAGTTCACTCTACAGAGCCAGTTTCTCTCACGCTCTTCACTTTCAGTTTTTCAAATAAACTATCACCATTAAAAAAAGTGAATCACATACTAAGACCATTTGGCTGTGAAAACTGGCCCTAATAAAGACAATTAATTAATTATGAGTACATTTTCATTAAGTAACTCTCAAGTCCTTCAGCCAATGCCTACATAAACATCTGACACCAGGCAACAGAATTATTAAGAATGTGGCACAACTTTAGTAGAACATGATTAACTTCAAGCTGATACATCTCTGTGGTGGAGAGCTAGTATGGTACCGGGGATTGAATCCAGAGCCTTCCCACTGGGTTAACAAGATTATTTCCCTGGCCAAACTCCAACCCTTTTTTTTTTCTACAGCTATGTTTCTTTTCTTTTTTTTTTTTTTTTTGGTCTTTTTGATACAGGGTGCCATTATACAGTTCAAGCTGGCCTTGAGCTCAATTTGTAGCCCAGGCTGGTCTCAAACTCACAATTCTTCCTGCCTCAGCCTCCCAAGTGCTGGAATTACAGGTGTGAGCCACCAGGCCCTGCTTCGATATTTATTTTTGAGACAGGCTGTCACTAAATTGCCCAGGCTAGGTCTGAATTTGTGATCCTTCTGACTCAGCCTCCTAGAGTGCTGAGATTATAAATGTGCACCACCATGCCCAATTTACGTATCTTGTTAATGGCTTACTTTAGTAAAATATTACAAAATTGAAAGCAGCCTATCATATGAAAAGGGACCGCAGACTTTTACTTTTAAATCACTGAGTAAAAAGACTTTTATGGGTTATAATGAGCTGAATCCCAAACACAATTTTCCAAAGCAAATTCTTCCTAGTCAGTCAATGCACAGACATTTCATGCACTGATCTGGCAGTATATTAAAAATACCAGAAAGCTACAAACACTGACTTAAGCATTTTTATAGTTTAAAAAAAAAAAAACCTGAAAAGGAGCTACATGTCCAATAATAGGAATGGTTAAATTGAACCGTATAGTAAGAGAAACTGGAGGAACACAGTTATTAGTGAGGATGTAAACAATCAGGCACTTTGGCCAGGGACTTAGCTCAGCAGTGTAAGCTCCTGCCTGGCAAGTGCAAGGTCGAGAGTTCAATCCCTAGTACCAAGTAAGTAAATAAATGGGCACTTTGACATCATTGGTGGCAATGTAAATTCATGTTTCTATGGGCAATTAATTCCAAAATTGCTATATTTACACATTAGCAGGGACCTAACAAGAAATATATAAATTACAAAGCTACACTTAATTTAAAAATTAATAACAATGTAAATGTGCAGTCTTATGCAACAGGCTAAACCAACTAACTGTAGCCACATAAAAGCCAAAATACCAGGTCTAAATGGACTGCAAAGTCCACAAAGCCAAAAGTAGAAAACTGAAGTAACTACCAATTAGACTAAAAATAAACCCAAAAAGGCTCAGGAACGGATCTTAGATAACTCTGGGTTAAAACTAAGGTCTGATTAACAGGTTATTGGCTGGGACAGGCTTGCAACCCCAACATCAGCCTGGGGGTATAGCTGAATTCAAGGCCAATCTGAATGTGATGAACCTGTCTCAAAAGAACAAACAGGAACAAGAAGAAAATCAAAGGGGCCACTCCCCACTTACACAGCAGGGCAACTGTTTCTCTTTTGACTCAACAAAACACGAACTCTCATCTGCAAATAGGTGCACCATACCAGAAAAGCTGAGGGAGGTAGAGGAATAGAGTGCAGCAGACACACTGTAATGCACACCCCCCATCCCTCCAGGTTGCTTCTCCCAACTCAGTTCCCAAAATTCCAACACTTAGCCTTCACCTTGCAGCAGAGTTTGAAAGAATCTTGCCTGTGGAATTTTATCAACCAAAGGAAAAGTACCTAAAAACAACACAGGAGGTTTCACAAGAGAACAGCCCAAGGAGAGGAAGAGACAGTAAATCTCAGTACAGCCTCTCTCACACACCAAGTCAAAGAATTAACTTAGATTACATTTTATGGAACATTAAAGTTTTTCCTTTTATATTCTTGCCTTCATGTTCTGTAATAGTTTTGACACTTCTGATGGTAAAATGTCTCTTTTAAAAAAAAATTCAGAACAAAATGTACAAAAAGGAAAAAGGTTTCACCCACCAAAGACCACCTCTTTGATGTATATCCTTCCCCAATTTTTTCTTTATATTTATTTGCACAGAAAAGAAATTTAAATTCAAAGAGTTATGCAAGAACAGTATTTTTTTAAAAACTGTTTTGTCTGCCTTTTCCCGTAACTGATTATTCTGGTACTCTAGTCTCTAAATCATGTGGCCTGTCCTCCAAGAGTCTCAAGTGCTTGTAGGAGAACCTGGTCCCTCTGGTCACTGGTAGCCTGCAGAGGTTCATCCCCTCTGTGCTTCCTCCCTGAGGTCTCTGCTTTCAAGTCACCAGGCCAGGAAAACCTTTTCCTCTGCCTCTCAGTCCTGCTTTGATTTGGCACATACAAATCCATAGCATGGCCATTTGTAATTCATGAACAATGTAAAAAAAAAAAAACAAAACAAAACAAAGAAGAGGCCAATGATATTTATTTCTTTTTAATGTTCTGTTGGGTAACCCATTCTAAAGTAATGAATTTTTAAAAGCTTCAAAAATGTTTTGCTGGTAATTTTTCAAAGTGGTTATATACTAGAACTAATTAAAATCTCAAGTTGATAAGTATTCTAACAGCTGCCTCATAATAGAGAAAACTTGACACTCCTGCCTTTTCCTTTGAAGCTCTTTGCCCAAACACCATAGGCTCAAAGACAATCCAACTCTCTACACTCAGTACAGGTGACCCACCGAGGAGGTAAAACCAGGAGTCAGCTTCTACATTCTTCTCTCTTGCTCAACACATTCTGATTTCCTCCCTCTCTGCTACAAACATCCAAGTAGAATTACCATCCTAGAACCAGGCATCTACCTTATTTTTATCTATCTTTAACAATGTAAGCTATCAGGACAATATGAAACCCAAGACAGAAAAAAGCTGGTAACTATCCCTCACTATGATATTAATAATATGTACGAGATTTCCACTTTAATAGAGAGTAAAGGGCTATAAAGACATAGAAAACCTTTCAGATTTTTTACAAATAAATATCTTACTCAGATTTTGATCATCATTTCTTATAATTTTGTCCTAACATCTACTACTCATTTTGAAATTATTGCAATTTTGCAAAAGTTTAGCTTACTTTAGGAAAAAAGCAGATTTAGAAAATAATGTATTTTGAAGCCAAACTAATTACCCAAACTATAAAGTTAAAGGATTACACTGAAATATTACAGAATATTTTTAAAAACATCTTTATCAACACAGAGAACTTACATTTATGCTGTTACACACAGTATCTGTTTACTTCAGTTTAACAGTTCACTGACAGTTATCATAAAGTCCCTAACACATTAAAATTTTTAGGAGGCTGGGGCCTGTCAACCACAAGTTCAAGTCCAGCCTGGGTAACGTACCAACACCCTGTATCAAACTTTACCCAAAGTGGGTAGGAAGGAGACCCTGGGAATGTAGCTCCGTGCTCTCTAATTTCAGTCCTCAGGATCTCTCCTCTCTCCCTCTCTCCCTCTCTCCCTCCTCTCTCTCTCTCACACTCACACACACACACACACACACACACCCTAACGCTATCCATTCTGGAGTTCTCTGGAGACCTCTGTTAAGTGATAAGGGGTTACCTCTGTTCCACAGCTAATTGGATCAATAGCACTAGCAAAGAGGAATCTTTAGGAAGCCCATCACCTAAGATAGCTGATTTTGCTAGCTCTCCTCCCAGTCCTAGCTTCTCATCAAAAATATGTTCATCAGTCTATCAATCATTAATTACCAATGGAACACACTGACTCAAGTGACTTTCTCATATGGTTTCCCAAATTGTATTTCATGCACCACTACTATCTCCCAAGGTAGTAACAGTTGGTCAAATAACCTGTAAAATCCTGGGTAAAGCAGACCTCCCACAGCTGGCTTGCTTCATTTTAAAGCCAGGGTCTCTCTATGGATTCCAGGCTGGTCTTGAACTTGCTTTGTAGCCAGCTGGCTCTGAATTTTCATCGATTTTTCCTCTCAGCTTCCCAAGAGCTGGGATTACAGGTGCATGCCACCATGCCTGGCATTCCCACAGCTCTATGTGCAGATGACCCTGAATCTCCTTGAGTAGTATTTGACCTTGAAGAATAGTTTTTCACAAGTATTAAAGGTACTGTCACTTTTACAACTTCGAAAAAAACCCAAAACTTTCTTTAACTCTTCTGTGAACTAGTAGTATCTTAAAACCAGCCTACCTGAGGAAAGGTATTATCACATTTGGATTAAGATTCACTTAATTGGGTCTGGGGATTTGTTCGGCGGCATGAGCGCCTGCCTTACAAGCAAGCAGTCGTGAGTTCGGACCCCAGTACCAATTAAAAAAAAAAAAAAAAAAAGATTCACTTAATTTTCAAGACAGGGTCTCACTATGTAGTTCAAGCTGGCTCTAAACTCACTATGAAGCGTAGGCTGACCTCAAACTTGCAGCAATCCTCCTGCCTCACCCTCTAAGATTACAGGCATGCGCCACAACACCCAGCTCACTCAATCTTAAAAACTGGAGGAATACAATCAGGAAAAACTAGTCTACTTGAGTGTTTTATGCCTTGCAAGAGGCCTATCGCATAATTTATAAAATTTTTTCCCAAGATGATTTACACCAATGAGGTCAAATCCTCCCTCTACTCAATCTAATTCTACCCTATGGACTACTGTAAATGCCAATAACAAATCTTGATTCAAACAAAAGCTCTTCAAAATACATGACAATTCTTGATGAACAATTGTGTGCTTTATATGTACTTTTAATTTCATGACACTGTCCTCACATTTATTCTTTATACCTCACAAAATGAATATTATTAAGATTAAGGAAAAACTCATTATCAAAACTACAGTTCAGTGTTTTTGTCAACTTCACCAAAGTAGCAGGATATAACATAACATTCAATCTGACTGTTTTAATTCTAAAAAATAGCTACGTGAAGCTAGTCAATGGCCAAGATTTACTCATCCTTTATTTAAAAAAAAAACAAACAAACGCTGCTTTGCCGGGTGTGATTGTGCACATCTTTAATTTCAGCTGAGGCAGGAGGATCACTGTGAGTTCAAGACCAGCCTGAGCTACCAAATGAGTTCAAGGTCAGCCTGAACTGCAGAGTGAGACCTGTCTCAAAGGGGGGGTGGGGGGGGGAGTCTTTAAAGAAATGTCACTTTGCATGTTTTCTGCCATAAGATATGTATTTAACTTCCATTTACATTCTAAGTTTTACAATATCCATGCTAATTCTCTGCACATATTTTATTCTTCAAATGGCTATTATGTTCACTTTATAATATAAAGTTGATACTTTCCCATGATCACCATCTAGTAAAATGGCAGAATTAGGATTCCAACCCAATATTTTAGCTCTATTTTAGCATTCTTTCTCCAAAATATCCATACTTCAGTGATCACCATAATATCCTCATTTTGTCCCTATAACCTCAAGTTAAATTAGCTGCCAATTCTACAGCTTCTTATATAAAACTCTTTCCCCAGGTAACATACTCACGTCATGCCTAAAATATACCCTGCCCTATCTGACCTCAAGAATTCTTCCCACATTCAGCTGACTGACTGCTCATTCCTGTGTATTCTGTTCTCAGGACCAATTTTCTGGATGGCCTGCATTTCACTTTTGCCTCTATCACTTTCTGATTTCTATGACCCTAGACAGATAATTTGACCAATGATACCAAGTTTCCTTACCTATAATTCAGAAACTTGCCTTGAAGTACTAATGGTAAGCAAGTAAGGTGATGCATCTAAAGAATTCAAGACCACTGAATAGTACAGCTAAATACTTGTTATTATTTTGTTTGAAGCATTTTTCCCCTTTTTCAAAAGAAGCAAATACATAGTGAATGGTACATGAACCCTTGAGTCCCCAATAGCATTCATCCTAAAGATTAATCAACAGCAACAAAGGAAGATAAAGTTTTCATTTTCTCTGGTGCTGTAGTATCACTAATGACCCGAATATATTACAGCAGTCAAACATAAGGACATTGCGTGGAGGGGGGGGTTGCAACAGGCTGAGGTTGGACTTGAGCAGTTGAGCACTTGCCTAGTATGCATGAGTCCCTGGGTCTGATCTCCAGTACCACAAAAAACAGCAGTAAAGTGTCAAGGCTTCAGGGTCACATACACCTCCAATCTTCGAATCCTAACTCTACCACTTAAGAGATACAGAATTCTGAGACTTTAATTTCGCATCCTTGAAATAAATTTCCTTAATAACTATACTAAAGTAACATTATTTTTAAAGTATGTGGTCTGAATTGTGCAAAATTCCTGACACTACAAGATACTCCACAAATGCCAGTTCCAAGTCCTATTTCAGGACCAGGGATACAGCTCAGTGGTGCAATGCCTGCGTGGCAAACACCAAGTCCTGAGTTCAATTCCTAGCACCAAAACAAAACAACCCAAAGACCTATTTAAACAGTCTGGGCTATAATTAGAGATTAGAGCTAAAGTAGAAGCGCTGAAAAAGGAAAAGCAATTTAGTGACAGCAGAACACACAGGTATCTTATGAAAGCTAAGACATTCATTATCACCTAGCCCTAGCACCCTCCTACAAGTAAGAGCAAAGGCAGATGAGCTCTTCAAGTGGAGATGACTGGAAAGTGCAGTGGATTCCATGTAACTTAATCTGATCCACTGGTTATGAAAAAAACCACAGAGCTACTAAATGAACCACATAAAGATACACACATACTCCTACACTTCAAGGAGGGCAGAGGAGAAGATATAAGAGCTGATATAAACAATTCCAGTTGTCAAGAAAACCTTGGCAGGACAGAGAGAGAATTAGTTGTTCTTTTTTAACCTGATCTTGTATTTCTTTTTCATTTCAAGATATCATTCTCAGTCTTCATTAATTATCTTTCCTTTCAACTGAGATTTTATATAGATGTACTCCATATTTAAAACACAAAATAGAACAAAGTTGTATAACCTGAAAATACAAACAATAATCCCATGATACAGGTGAATCATAAGATTTTACACAGTGACTTCTAGTGTTCTTGTCAGAGTTTACCTAACATTGAATCAAATGAAAGCACTTATGGACCATAGCAGTGGTGGCAAACCCACAGCACATGTGCCACAGTGGGTTGTTTGTATCATCGAAAACTCCAGTAACAGTTTTGCCATCACTGGACTAGTGTTCCATTAAATACAGCCAAGATCTCTGACTCAATATTAAGTGAGGCCAATTTGTTACTACTTGATCTAAGCTTGACAAAAAAGCTAGTCTACTAACTTTTCAATAGCCAAGAAAAGGTCCATAGCCCTCTCAAAATACAGATCTTAGGCTGTGGATTTAGCTCAGTGACGGAAGCACCTGCCTGGCAAGTGCGAGTTTATGAATCCGATCCCTGGTACTCCCTCCTCCCCCAATCGATCTAAATCCAAAATCTTTTCGCCCAACTCAAAAGGGGCAAAGATAGTTCAAACAAATATAACAAAAACAAAATGCTATTTTAAAACGTGGGTAAGTACTCCTTAAAAGTTATCTGTTCTTTTTAGATGTCCTGAAATAGAGAAGGAGGGGTAAGAGAGGAAGATGGTAGACCCAGAACGAGAAAGAGCAAAAACAAGAAAAGTTTTTAGCATTACCACAAAAAGGAATGGGGAAGGAGAAGAGAAAGGGGAGGGGGAGGGAAGGGGAAGAAGGGAAAGGCACAGCACTCTGAAAGTGGTAAGCACCAGTTGTGCTCTGTTCTGAAGATGTCCTTCTGGGGAAAGGCAAGGTGCCTGCACAGCAGGGCTGGCTGTAAAAGAACATACTCAACCCTGTTTCTCTTATCTGGCTTCTGTTTCTTTGCTTGAATCTATTATCCTAAAACTTAAGTTTTTGCTTTTTTATTCCACTTGAAAATTTAAGAAGGCAATGTTCTTTCCCACTAACCTTGGACCTTGGACCCAGAGCAGTGTATGGAACATAAGAGGTTTTCATTTTTAGACTAAGCTCCTTAAAGGCCATAAAACACTACATATGAACAGATTTTAATTTATATTATGCTAAATTTATCCTACTAACATAATTCACTGCTACAACACATCAAAAATACAGGATACTAGCCAAGTGGAGTGGTATATAATCTCAGCTACTCAGGAGGCTGAAGCAGGGGGATTTCAAGTTCAAGGACAACTTGGGCAACTTAGTGAGACCCTATGTCAAAATAAATAAAAAAGGGATGTAGCTCAGAGGAACAGCACTTGCCTAGCATGCGTGAGGACCTGGGTTCACAGTCACAATCAGTACTACAAACTAACAAAAAGAATATACATTTAAAAAAAAAGAAAAAGGGGCTGGGGATTTAGCTCAGCGGCATAAGCACCTGCCTTGCAAGCAGGCAGTCGTGAGTTCGATCCCTGGTACCGATAAAAAAAAAAAAAAAGAAAAGAAAAAGAAAAAAGAACATTTCATCTCTGATCATAGTTAAGAGCAACTCTTTTTTTTTTTTTTTTTAAAGAACAGCTCTTAACTATAATAGTAATTTTTTAATCTGGTATAGAAGAAAATTCAATTTTATGTCCATGCTGACATCAGGAAATACCTGAAGTAGCAGATGATACAAAAACAAAGAAACAGGGCCAGGGGTTTGGCTCAGCGGCATAAGTGCCTGCCTGGCAAGCACGAGGTCATGAGTTCAATCCCTGGTACCAAACAAAACAAAAACAAAAGAAAAAGACACTAAAATGTGATAGTTTAATGACAGCAGCCTCTATCTATCTCCATGAAACTAAATGTAGCATCAAATTATTACGTGTTATTATATTACAGAGTACTATATCTAAAAGTGGCTCAGACTGAAAAATGTAACTATTGTGAATGCCTACTTACATCTGATAAACCAAAGAAAAGCTCTTTCCATGAACTTACTTGCTAATTTGGCCTGTAATCCAGAAGGTCCAGGTTTTGATGTCTCTGACTTAGAAGACCCTGGAAGAGACAGTTTTGTTTTAGGAAGGCTAATTTTAGGGCTGAAACGAGCAGCCCAATCAAATTTTGAAGAGCCACCAGTTTTACTCTGTTCCTTCTCCCTGCTACTTCTTCTGGGGCTGGGACTGGATGCTGAACGAGATCGCCTGGCCTTGTTCTGGTCTTTCCCTTGTTTCACCCTGGCACCTGGTGGCACAGTGGAGGAGGCCGAGGCTACAGCAGAGGATGAGGAGGAAGTAGAGGCAGCAGAGGAAGAATCAGTGATGGTGCTACACCCAGCTTTGGCTGAGGCGGCTGATTTTGAAGCCAGCTTGGTAGGTTTTGCAGATCTCTCTTCAGCACCAGTTGGTTCAGAACCAGAACCACTCTTTACACAAAAACTTTCTGTCCTTTTTCTTTTCTGACTCCGTGAACTACCAGCGGCCCCACTCTTTCTGGTATGAGCCTTGCTTGTTGATGGTGATTGTGCAGATTTCAGTTGTTGCTCTTGTTCTAAATGTCTCTTCTTTGACTTACTATGTGGTTTATTTGTTTCTGAGGGAGACTCAGTATGCTGAAGTGCTTTGGGTTTTTTTGCAGAGCTAGGAGAATTGGTCCTGTTGTAGTCTGGACTAGCACTGCGTTTCACTCCTCGAGAATTGTCTTTCTTAGGCACCTGCCCCGTTTTTTGCCTTTCTGAAGTATTCGCTCTGTCTGGATCCTCTGCTTGTGGAACTGTGACAGCAGATGATGTACTGCAGCTTCTAAGAGGTTAGATAAAGAAAAACAAAGTTAGTAGCAGCCAACCATGAGTAAACCTGTCATAAAATACACTTCCTAATCTCTTAAACCTCTGGAAATCAGTACTTGGGGGAAAATAAGCAAATGTTTTCTTGGTAAGCCAAAGTATTTAAAAAAAACACAGGTCTTTCAGTGGTTCAAAATTAGATTATTTTGGATGGTGAAATATCTGACTCAAACACAAAGGTGCTCTACATAGCCCAGATTATTAGCAGTAATACTCCCAATCACAAAACAAGAGTTAACGTTACAAGAAAAAGAATGCTTAGTGGTTCAGAACCAGTGCAAAGTTCAACAGCAATGCTTTCTCAAAGTTTAGGAGAAATAAGCAATAACCTACGTACTTTCAAAAAAAAAAAAAGAAGGTGAAAATTTTCATCTTTTAGTTCTACCAGATCTCCACAGTACCATTCTTTTCTTAGGACTCTGCCCCCACTCCCTCAGGTAGACCCTAGGGATCACTGACCTGAAAGGTGGCTCTGGCAGTAAGAAGAAAATGATCACGTGGCACGTTAGATTCCCATAACGGTTCGTAAGCAAATAGCTCTCTAAAGAAAAGTTCTCTCACAGCTGTCTAATCAAGGAGAAACTTCATCACCTAGAGTAGTGGTGGCAAGCCAGTGGCACACGTACCACGGTGGGCTATTTTTATCACTGAAAGCTCCAAAAGGTCTGCCATCCATCGATGACCTAGGGCATGCTGTACTGACACCACTGCAAAGGTAACTAACGGTTCATCCTAAAAGTTACATACAGAAAATAAAAACACTTCTAACATTTTGGGATAAGCTGACAAGCATTAAGATAATGCAATGATTTGAATGCAAATAATTCTGCCTTGAAAATACATAAATAATATGAAGATTTACCTTTTAGAAAGGTGTCCCCTTGACAGTTCAGAAGTAGTATTAGATTGCACTTTGGGTGCCTTAGAATTAGATTTTCTACTCTCAGGAGGGCTATATCTCTTATGTTTTGCCTGCCCTAAATGTGACCTGTCAGCAGAAAATCAAAACAGAAATCTATCAGGACACTGAGATGCAAACACAATATTGAAAGTGAAATATTTTTACATTTAAAAAAAAAGTTGTCCAATTCATTATTAATTTACCCTCCTCTCAATTTTTTCATAAAGTATTCTATCAAATCATCTAGAGAAAGAAACTGTCTCTTAGAATCAACACCTTTTGAAACCAAAGTTTTATTACTGCCAGTTGTCATAAGTCCATAGCTTTATTACAGTTACTTATCAACTTCTCATTAAATTTACTACAGATATTCAAATATAATTTTTTTAAGAAGCAAAACAAGACTTTAGATCTGAACACTATTTATAATAGGTTATGTGTGCTACTACACAGTACAATAGTGTACTATATATTCTAAAATCCTAGGAGGAATTTACATGTTTTCATCATAAAGAAATGCTAGCTAGGCATGGCAGCACATGGCCACAATCCCAGCACACTCAAGAGGGCTGAGACAGGAAGATCACTGTCAGTTTGAGGCCTGTTACCCTACAAAGTGAGTTCAAGACCAACCTAAACTGCAAAGTGAAACCTTGTCTCAAAAAGACAGGGGAAAAAGAAAGAAAGAAAGAAAGAAAGAAAGAAAGAAAGAAAGAAAGAAAGAAAGAAAGAAAGAAAGAAAGAAAGAAAGAAAGAAAGAAAGAAAGAAAGAAAGAAAGAAAGAAAGAAAGAAAGAAAGAAAGAAAGAAAGAAAGAAAGGAAGGAAGGAAGGAAGGAAGGAGAGAAAAAAGAAAAGAAAAAGAAAGAAAGAAAGAAAAAATAAACCACACAGCTAATTGAAGAACAAGATGCTAACCTGATTTAATTACTTGACAAAGCAAACAAGAATCACAATGACACATGATATATATAAATGTGTGTGCTTTAAATTGTAAGTTAGATTTATAATTTAAACTTTTAAAACAGTAATGTTGGGCTGGGGTTATAGCTCAGTGGCACAAGCGCCTGCCTGCCTGGCAAGCGTGAGGTCATGAATTCAATCCCTAGTACCCCTCCCAAAAAAGTTACTAATGGTCTTTAAATCTTTCTAGAAAAGCAATTTGTAATTCTCACAATAAGCACAGCTTGCAATGTGTACATACTTTAAAATTCAGATAAGCACATGAATGCAAAGGCACATAAACCAATTCTAAAACTGACTTCACACAAAAAGCATTAGAAACACTAAACAGTAAACTTATCAGTGCTGAAGACAGTCAGAAATGAAGATGAGACATCCTAATTCATTTTGACATGTTGTAAAAGTTAATTTTTAGGTAAAGACTCACAGATACCCTGTTATAGTGCATGCATTGTGTTAAGCTAAGCACAGAAAAAAATGAAGCCAGCAAGAAATATTTTATATAACTTTAGCATCAGAGAAGCAGATAGTCTAACTTTTCAGAAGAAGATAAACAAATGGATGATGTGCAATTAGTCATGATGGCTTACACTAATTCACAGTGAGAGCCTAATTTACCTGCAAAACAGGATTTTCTAGGTGAATTCATGGTGAATATCAGATTACTATATATAATGTGATGTGTCTGAGATTTTTAACTTTAGAGATATCTTGGAAATGCAAACTTAAGAGCAGCATTTGGGCTGATATCAGGTGCATAAACATTAGAATTCTGAGTACCATTGAAGTCTTCACGATTGGTATGTTTAATAGCTATAATTCATGTTTGTTATTGTTAGTGGCCAACTAAACCTTATACAAAAATACCTGACAGTTTAAGAAATAATTTCAATATAAAAAATATTTTAATGGCAATGGTTGGGAGAAGAAAAGCGTGATTGAACAAGTACAAAATGACATTTAAAAATTTTTTAAACTATCATTTTAATGCAGGAATATAAAGATTAATGAGAATCTCACATATTTCTTAATAAACCTTTTCATTTTTAGAAGAGAATTACCAATGTAGAATTAGTATATCCAAACAGTGTTTGTCTCAGCCTGGTATTTAGCCTAGCAGCATTATCTATTACAATTTCTGTCTAGAGATACTGTTTTATTGTGTGTGTGTGCCCAAAGGAGGAGTCCGTATTTCTAAAAGTGTAGTACCACAAGCTGGGCATGGTGGCACACACTTGTAATCCCAGCACTCAGAAGGTGGAGACAAGAGGATCACTGTGAGTTCAAGGCCAGCCTGGGCTAACTAGTGAGTTCAAGTGTAGCCTAAGCAGCTGGGGATTTTGCTCAGCAGCATAAGTGCCTACCTGGCAAGCAGTAGGTTGTGAGTTTGATCCCTGGCACAAAAAACAAAAACAAAAACAAAAAAACAAATGTAGCCTAAACTATATAGCAAGCCCTTGTCTCAAAAAAACTAAACAAAACAAAACAAAAAGTAGTACTACACTAGATTCTTAAAATCACAATAATATTGGCATACATTGGAATAGTACTTTATAATTTATAATCTTCATGTAAATCATTTCACTTTAATTTTTGTGGCAATCTTTTGAGACAGATATTATTTTTCTATTTTGATTTTGAGAAAAATTGGCACTCAGATGTTCCCTAATTATGTAATTTATTTAGGGACAGATCTGGGGAGCACATTAGTTTCACCTGATTGACTCAGTGCTACTACCACCATTAAACTGTATTGAACTGGGTTATAATAATAAATATAGGTGGGGTAGTAGATGGCAGGAAGTAGAACTCTAAGCAAGGGAGAAAGATGAGGGCAAAAATAATAATAAATATAAAAATTAAATGAAATATTGAAAAGGAAATATATTTGGAAATGTTATTAAAGTTATTTGATTATTGTTTATAAGAAATGAAAATCGAGTAGAATGTGGAAAGATCACTGATCTGTGGTTTAAAATGAGCCAAGGAGGGCTGGGGATGTAGCTCAGCAGCACAAGTGCCTGCAAGGCAAGCACACGGTCATGAGTTCAATTCCCCAGTATCAAATAAATAAATAAATAAATAAAATGAGCCAAGGGAGCTGGCAGTTCTTTAAGCAGCTCACTGTCTTACTCAAATTAATGTACTTTGGCTACTGGTAACTGGAAGGACAGTTCATTATATTTTAGGCAAATGTATTATTAAACATTAGAAATAATACATATGTATTAGTCATATAACATAGAGCCTACGTAGTTACATGGCCTGACTTAGAAGTACAACAGCCAGGGTTGATGGTTTAATGTCTCGTTCTCTGTGCTACCATGTTGACAGGCCATTAAAAATTGGAATGACTAGTTTTATGTGCATAATTAGACACAGACACAATAATTGCTAAGTCAATCATTCTTAGAATTTTTGATGAGATAGAAAACCTGGAAGTCATTTATGGTGATTGTTATAGAACATCATAACATTTCCACATTTTTAATTCTCCAAGATAACTAGGACATTTTAAATTATCAATAAGTATAACCATCTTGTATGAAACAATGTAATATAAAAAAAAA
The DNA here is from genome assembly GCA_004027295.1 of Dolichotis patagonum. Lineage (NCBI taxonomy): Eukaryota > Metazoa > Chordata > Mammalia > Rodentia > Caviidae > Dolichotis > Dolichotis patagonum. The sequence goes on along the minus strand of PVJX010009366.1, from coordinate 20,631 downwards.
GTAAACTTATACAAAAAAGCAATTTTTTGCTAAATTTTAAAGTATTAATAGAAAGCACATGCACACAACACATAGTCATACAGAGATACAGAATTTACCACAAAATATTCCGAAGACATTCAAAAGATCCCATCATTACTATGATTGCATTACAACAAATCATAGACTTATGCTACTACTGTTCTGAACCAGGCTGAAAGACATGAAGAAACTGCTTACAGACTGAACCTCGGGCGACATTTACATGAGATTTACACAGGTTATCAAGAAATTCATATATATTTATCTAGAAAAACTGGTGTTACACACATGAGATATTAATAAAGTAATTTATGTAATTCACAGCCAACATTCACCCTCCTTAGAAGAATACACACTAATGAGAACTTGGAACAAAGTTTCATTAACACCAAAAAATGTTTCTCTGGTTAAAGTAACAATAATGGTATGTAAAGTGCAATTATCATTTGCCTGGCACAGTGGTACATGCCTGTAACCCAACCCTTAAGAGAAGCGTGAGGAAGAAAATCGCCTGACTGCAGGAGTGCGAGAACAGCACGGCCAGCACCACACCTCCAGCCCTCGTATCCCCACACAACCCTGCCTGGCTGTGTCAGCCCGGCAGCAGAGCCCGTGCTTAGCATGAATGTGGTCCTCGACGGGGTCCCCAGGCACCATGTTCTTAAAGGCTTTTGTTCCACAAATGGAGACGAATGTGGAGACAGGCAGGGGATTGAAGAGAGGAAATGTGGGAGTCAAAATGATTAAGATGCTATACAAATATGTGCCAATTCCTCAGGAGGAATGCAATTATTATTATGTATCACAAACATATACTAGTAAAAAAAAAATAAAGGCTTTCATTCCAAATACCCGTAAGTCAGTCAGTGAGAACCTCATACAATAATTATTAAACCGGGAAGGATGGTATAAATTGCCTAATATATACAAATAGGACCATTTCCTCAGAAAAAGAACCAAAAGTTTCTCCTAAGAAATCAGCTTCTCAATAAAGGGAGGTGAGTCCTGGTCTCGTACCACTCCTTCATCCTCCTGTTTCCTCCTGTCCCACTCCCAGTTCCACACCACATCTCAAGGTACAGCTAGCTCAATCTTTTTAACATTTTTATATAATAGGGGCCGGGGATTTAGCTCAGTGGCTTAAGCACCTGCCTGGCAAGCATGAGGTTGTGAGTTCGATTCCCGGTACCCCCCCCCAAAAAAAAAAAAAGAATTTTATATACTGAAGTCTTATTTTTCCTAATCTGCTATTGAAGATTAAAATTCTGCTTTAATCCCTGAGTTTATTAAACATCTAATTTTTAAGATTTGCTTTTGTTTTGTTGTATTTCCGCTAGCATCAGAATTTTAAGAAATGAAATATGGGCGCCCTGGTAAGCTGTGGCAGCCCCAGGGCGAGAACCAGCAGCGTTTCCTGAGATCCGAGCCATGCTGGACTTGGGGCACAGGGAAAGAAAGTCACCTGCTCGCCGCCCTGGTGGGTGGCTGTGAGCCTACCAGCACGCGGGCTGAAAATCAAACACCCCATCATCTCTCCCCCAACTCCCCACTATTTTTGCTTCGTTCTTATTAATGATATTGCTCTATTCAATATTCTGTTTTGATAAGTTCTGTAATGTCCTGTATTTCCTTTGATTTTGCTATACCTGATTGAAAGAACAACTATTGTGAAGATAACGAGATACACTAGTACCTATTACTATTATCCAGGTAACATGCTGTAAAATTCTGTACCAATTTCACTACACTGTCTCAATCGGCTTTGTGTCGTCTTGTTCTGTTGTGTTTTACTATCTTCAAAATAATAAAAAAATTTTAAAAAAAGAAATGAAATATGGACAAGCGCAAGGTCGTGAAGTTTAAGGAAGGAAGGAAGGAAGGAAGGAAGGGAGGGGGAGGGAGGGAGGGAGGGAGGGAGAGAGAGAGAGAGAGAGAGAGAAAATATGGATTTATTTTTCAACTCATCCCTTAAATTTTAATGCGAAGAAAGGTACATAATGATGTTTGCAGGGTTATCAAATTCAATAATCATGAGACACTTTACAAAGTCATTCAGACCTTCTACACTCTTGCTTTCATGAAAGTTTCTAATTTAAAAATCATGAAGGGAAACCATCCATTCAAAGCTAGACAAATCCATGAAAAATGTTTAACATTCAAAGATCTTTTAAAAATGTTATTATATACCCTAACATATCTCATAAAGTAATCCAAAAATGACTTACTCTGTGGTGACAGCTGTGAACACTACACATATGCTAAACGCTACTGCACTGTACATTTAAAAATGGTTGAAGTCATACATTTGTTCTGTGTATTTTAAAATTTTTCAAATTATTCATGTATACGGGCTGGGAATTTAGCTCAGTGGTATAAGCACCTGCTTTGCAAGCGTGCAGTTGTAAGTTCGATCCCTGGTACCAAAAAAAAACAAATATTCATGTATACACAGAAGGATACTTTATGAACTCATTAACAAGTTAATGCCAGGAAATGAACTTTTTACATGGAAATAGTGAACCAAAAATTAACAAGTCCTAAAATAAATCACATACATCATGTGTTAAAAAGACTCACTCTGAAATTGATTCACACCAATCTCAGTTGTCTCACTATAGTAGTCTTCATCTTTTCAAACCAAATAAATTATCCTTTGAATGATAAATAATCCTTTGGTTCTAAGGCACATCTCAATTGTTCGTGTGCAATGCTGGGGACCGAGTGCAAGTTACACCTAAATTTATATTTACTTAAACCTACTCCCAACATTTCTCATGATCTTAATAACACCTTCAATAAACTAAAGAATTTAGCAGGTAAACTCTCTCACCCTGAAGCCACAATCATCTGATAAAGCAGAAGCTCACAAAACTTAATTAAATCCAATAATGCCCACAATGATCTTTGCTAAAATTAGTGTGAGACTGGCGTGGTGGCACATTCCTGTATCCCAGCACTTGAGAGGCTGAGGCAAGAGAATCATTTCCAACTTCAAGACCAGCCTGGGCTACAAAATGGGCCCAAGGCCAGCCTGAACTGCATGGCAAGACCTTGTATCAAAAAGACTTAATTAAATTAAAATGTGGTATTCTCACTAAGGAATGACACGCATTTTTTTTTCTGATATATATTTTAAAAACACTTATTGTTAGCCAAGTCTGGTAGGAACGCACCTGAAATCTCAGTACTCTAGGAGGCAAAGAGAGGATGAATACAACTTTGAGACCAGCCTGAGCAATTTAGTAAGATCCTGACTCAAAAGGGAGGGGTGGCTATGGATTTACACAGTGGAAAAGCCTTGAGTTCAATCCTTCAATACGACACACACACACACACACACACACACACACACACACACAAAAATCACAGATATGTGTGTGTTTACACGTATGTAACACATGTATGTAAACACACACACATCTTATTGTACAGTTTCATCAAAATACTGATCATTAGTTCCTTCTGGGGTCTTGACATTTACCTTAACATATCAATGACAGTGTTTTTAGTTTTGTGGGCAATATAATTCACAAAAGCAGATATAGTCAATATGCAAACAAATGAGTATGGCTATGCTCCAGCCAAATTTTCTTTACACACACAGGTAGTGAGGCAGCTTCTGCCCACATTTTCCAACTCTGGCTTAGCACAAGGAACAGATAACCAGACGGTACCATGAAGCGACAACATGAAGCCTCCCAAAGTGGGACACTATCTTATTATACCCATTTATAAATTACTGATGTTTAGAATGTTCAAAGTAAACCTCCATAAAATGATGTCCAACTTAAAACAGCCAATCAGAACATCAGAGTAGTCAGAACTAAAGAAAGCTTGGATGTCTCCAAGAAGGTCATTTATCAGCTCCCTGATTTATCTTAATGTTCAACATTAGTTCTAATGTAAAGCATAATGTCAAGACATAGTAAAATTTATATACACTATAAATTAAATTTTCCAAATTAAAATTTCCAAATTTGTCAGATTCATAACAAATTAATGAGCACTAGAATGAGCCTACCTGTTAAATCCAAGCCCAAAGGGGTGTGTGTGTGAGTGTATGTGTTTGTTCAGGAGCTTCAAAATATGCATGTTGAGCGAGAGGAGCTCACGCTTTACAAAATGACCCAATAAAAACAGTAACAGGGCTAAGGGTAAAAAGATCAGACACAGAACACTCAAACCATGTTATTCTGCAGAGTCCTAACAAAACAACATCCATCTTAACATGAAATTAAATCTAGTGAAGTTCTTTGATAGAATAGTACCAGGACGCCCCCAGTTTGATTCCCTACACAAGGGAAAATCCTACAGATTACATCTCCACTAACATGTGCAATAACCACCTGTCAGTCCATCCTCTGGAGTCTGCCCACACTGGACTTGAGCACCTGAGCTCAAGCAATCCTCCTGACTCAGCTCCAGATTTGCTGGGACTAAGGGTGCTCTCAGCAATCAACTCTTTAATTTCAAGGTATTTTAAGATAAGCTTCAACAAGATTAAAAATATGCTTCATAACCAGGGATTTAGCTCTGTGACATAAAAGCCTGCCTGGCAAGCACAAGGTCATGAGTTTGATCCCTGGAACAAAACAAAAAACAAAAAAACAAAATTAAGTATAAAAATATACTTCTTAGACTTTCCTTTTTGCCATCTTCTTTACAGACACAGGAACAAATGGCTTCTATTCTTGAGTATGTTTGACATTCTGAAGTACACAGTTTCTAGGAGCCTCTGAATTAGCTTTGACTTACACCAAATTTACAAAACTTGTAGTTTTTTTGTAGCATATTCATGTATTACTAAACTTTCCTTTTTAACTGAAAGATCTTTCTCCATTTCCGTTCATACAATGACACTGGAGAAAAATGCCTATGTAACTACTTCTACATTATACTGACATCATTTCCCAAACATAAAGCTGCACTACAACAGTCTACAACAAATTCTGGATTATGTGCTTTTACAATTATCTAGACAGCAAGTATCCAATGCCTCTTGATTTTCAGGCCTGCAGGACTGACTAAACACTTGTAGAAACTTTAATACACTTTTATTATAATTTAGTTAAATCCTCAGTAGTCCAAGGATTAAGAATCATCTTTAGGACTCAGGGGTTCAGCTCAATTGTGGTCAGCGCGCTTAGTAGGAATAAGGTCTCGGGTTTTATCTCTAGCATATGAAACAAAAAACAAAAACAAAAAACAAAAAAAACACCTCTAACCCAAGAGACTGAAAGAAACCTAAACTTTTTTTGCTTTTGTCTTTCTGAGGTCTCACCATGCAGTCCAGGCTGAACTTGAGCTCACTTTATAGCCCATTTACAACAATCCTCCTGTCTCAGCCTCCCAAATGTTGAGATGCTGTGCATGTGCCATCATGCCCAGTGAGACCTAAATTTTGAATCATGGAGCACATTATTCCTTAATGCTAGGAAAAACAAAGAAAATGGTTGGTTACAAGTAGTTAGGTAACTCCTTATATTACAGATGCAAAATGTTTGAATTCAACTTCAGTATCAAATATATTCTCTTGCTTAATCACATACACATACTGACAAATGTAAATGGCCTAGAGGCTTAACAACATCTCCTAATTTGTCCGGGTACACACGCATACATATGCATTTTGATGCTTTTACATTTTATACACACAGTAACTAGTTTTGTCTACCAAAATTTTTACAATTTTCATTTAAAACTACAAAACATGTTTTAAATAAGACACTGCTTTTCAATGATCAAGGCAGAAAGTTCATATAAAAGTCACTAACTAATGTTCCCTGTGAAAGTACTGTCCCTCTATTTTGATCACAAAGTAGAAGCTTGATCTGTCTGTTTTCCCATGTTTAGTTACGATGAAACATTAGCTCAAATGATTCTGTCATTTGCAGTGAAGCAATGTTTCTCAACAGCATGACACTGTCCCTAAGAACACCTGCTGGGGAATATGGATGCTACTGACATTTAGCAAATGAGGCCCAGAAGCAGAAGGTAGTCCACAGCATGTGAAAAACAGTCACAGAGAGATGGGGGTGAAGCTAAATAGTAGAGCACCTGCTTAGCATGTATAAGAACCCTGGGTTAATTCCAAACACCTCAAAAAAAAACTGTTAAAAATAATGAAGAACTGGCTGAAACCCATGTATTTCAAACAGTAATACACTAAGACCTTATTCAAAAAAAAAAAAAAAACCCTGAAAATTTAGCAGTGACACAGACAAAAAACATGCTTGTAATTTTTTAGCTTATATATGTTTTTCAGGGTTTTATACTATTTACCAGGAATTCATGTGAATTGACACACACTGCGCGCGCGCGTGTGTGTGCAGCTTTACATAGTCATGGTGCTAAGTGTTTCTGTCTGTTGTTGTACACATCACATTCAGTAAACTCAAATACAGATGCAAGCACGTGAATACATACACTGTCACCCTGTATGACACTGTATCTAAGCATTTATCTATTGAGATATTAATTACATTATTTGCCTTTCCTTTACATTTATCTCTGTAAAATGCTAACACATGATATATTTCCAAACTGTATGAGGCAGACATCTTACATTTCTTAATTCATTTTAAGATACTAACAGGGACTGGGAATTTAAGTGATGAGAGCACATCCTACCCCCAAAAAAGATACTAAAAGAAAATAAGATACTTAAATTCTATGATAAATATTATAGACAAGAAACAACATTGGCTCTGATAAGATCTGAGAAGCGCAAAAAATCAAAAAAAAAAAAAAAAACCTAAAAAATAAAGGGGCTGGGGATTTAGCTCAGTGCCTTAAGTGCCTGCCTGCCAAGTGTGAGGTTGTGAGTTCAACCCCCGGTACCAAAAAAA